>CM051256.1:8277486-8391375 GCA_027921565.1 Artemia sinica
TGAAAGACTAAGAAATCCAGCTCAGAAAAGTCAAAAATAGCAAACTACATATCCCAAATCATAGGTTTCAGTCAACACACACCAACGAAAGACTAAGAAACCTAGCTCAGAAAAGTCAAAAATAGCAAACTACTTATCCCAAACTATTGGTTTCAGACAACATTCACCTATGAAATACTAGAAAACCTTAGCCCAGAAAAGTCTGAAATAGCAAATTAACCATCCCAAATCATAGGTTTCAGTCAACACATACCTATGAAAGGCTAAGAAACCTAGCTCAGAAAAGTCGAAAATAGCAAACTACTCATCCCAAATCATAGGTTTCAGACACCACACACCTATGAAAGACTAAGAAATCCAACTCAAAAAAGTCCGAAATAGTAATTTACATATCCCAAATCATAAGTTTCAGACAGCATTCACCTACGAAATACTAAGAAACCTTAGCTCAGAAAAGTCTGAAATAACCAACTACTCATCCCAAACTCGAAGTTTCAGACAACAAACACCTATGAGTGACTAAGAATCCTAGCTCTGAAAAGTCTAAAAAGCAAACTACACCTCCCAAATCATAATTTTCAGAAAGGACACACCTATGAAAGGCTAAGAAATCTAGCTCAGAAAAGTCAAAAATAGCAAATTAACCATCCCAAATCATAGGTTTCAGTCAACACACACCAACGAAAGACTAAGAAACCTAGCTCAGAAAAGTCAAAAATAGCAAACTACTCATCCCAAACTATTGGTTTCAGACACCACACACGTATGAAAGACTAAGAAATCCAACTCAGAAAAGTCAAAAATAGCAAACTACATATCCCATATCATAAGTTTCAGTCACCACACACCTATGAAAGACTAAGAAATCCAACTCAAAAAAGCCCGAAATAGTAATTTACATATCCCAAATCATAAGTTTCAGACAGCATTCACCTACGAAATACTAAGAAACCTTAGCTCAGAAAAGTCTGAAATAGCCAACTACTCATCCCAAACTCGAAGTTTCAGACAACAAACACCTACGAGTGACTAAGAATCCTAGCTCTGAAAAGTTCAAAAAGCAAACTACACCTCCCAAATCATAATTTTCTGAAAGGCCACACCTATGAAAGGCTAAGAAATCTAGCTCAGAAAAGTCAAAAATAGCAAATTAACCATCCCAAATCATAGGTTTCAGTCAACACACACCAACGAAAGACTAAGAAACCTAGCTCAGAAAAGTCAAAAATAGCAAACTACTCATCCCAAACTATTGGTTTCAGACAACATTCACCTACGAAATACTAGAAAACCTTAGCTCAGAAAAGCCTGAAATAGCAAACTAAACATCCCAAATCATAATTTTCTAACAACACATATCTATGAAAGGCTAAGAAACCTAGCTCAGAAAAGTCGAAAATAGCAAACTACACATCCCAAATCATAGGTTTCAGACACCACACACCTATGAAAGACTAAGAAATCCAACTCAGAAAAGTCAAAAATAGCAAACTACATATCCCAAATCATAAGTTTCAGTCAACACACACCAACGAAAGACTAAGAAACCTTAGCTCATAAAAGCCTGAAAAAGCAAACTACTCATCCCAAACTATTAGTTTCAGACAACATTCACCTAGGAAATACTAGGAAACCTTAGCTCAGAAAAGCCTGAAGTAGCAAACTACACATCCCAAATCATAGGTTTCAGACAACACACATCAACGAACGACGGGGGATCGGGGGAGGACCTTTGGGACCCCGGGAGGACGTTTGGGGGTCCGGGGGGGGCAGTTGGGGACCGGTGGAGGGCCTTTGGGACCCCGTTGGTCCTTTGGGAGCTCGATGGGCCCTTGAGGACCAGGGGAGGGCCTTTGAGGGTCTGAGGAGGGCGTTTGGGGGGCTGGGGCTCTTTGGGAGCTTGGGGGGAACTTTGAGTACCGGTGCTTCCTTCGGGGCTGGGGTAGGAGGATCGGAACCCTTTGGGGTTGGGTTAGAGGACCTCACAACACTGTTCAAATGAAACTTGTGTATTATAACATCCATAGAGTTTCACCATTAATTTCTCTTCTAAAATCTCTTCAAAAATCATCTTTTAAAATGTCTCTATCTGTTTCGCCCAAATAATCCCATAACCTGTCTAAAACGGTTTCGCCCAAATAATCCCTAAACGTAATTCAGCGTGTTCCTTTTGTTTGGCATCTCTGCGCTAATGCATTTCAAATTACTATGAAACTCTTTCCCGCGCTAAAACAATTCATCGCTATGATGTTTCTTGGAGAATTGTTTCCACGGCCTTTGGTTATTAATATCCTTTGGAGTTCGACCAAAAGAGTTGTTTCCGAGGCAAAGACATTAATGACTTGGATCTATTCCTGGAGAATCGTTTCTATGCGAAAATTTTTAAAGTCTGACAGATGATGTCATTGGTTGATTGATCTGTCAAGAAAGGGGAAATTAATTTGTTGTTTCTAAGGGGAATTATTGATTCACGATAGGTGAATTGAGGTCGACAGCACAGGTGTTCCAAATTCCTGGAAACTCATAACATCTGCATTGAACAACAACAAGAAGGGAGTGACAAAGTTCCTGTTTTTCCATTCTCACTGACAAAATCCATAAAACCATCCATAAATGTGACAAAATTCCTGTTTTTCAAATTCTCACTGACAAAAACCATAAAAACATCAAATAATCAACACACATAACCATCCATGAAAACAGACATAAATGTGACAAAATTCATGTTTTTCCAAGTGAGAAAATTCCTGTTTTTTCATTCTCACTGACAAAATCCATAAACCACGTGGCTCTATGCCCATATAAGGAGCCCTGATCGGAGTTATAGGGTCATCTCTACTAGTACTAAAATATCTTTCGCTTAAAGAGCGAGGCATTGACTAGGGGGCGAACCCAATCATATACGTAATATTTTCTGTTTGTTTCAAGTTTTGATGTTGCTCCTTAGCCTACTTTCAGTTGAAAAACTTGTTGTTTTTTTTTATTTAATTTCTGATCTTTTTTTTTAAGTATTGCTGGAAAATCCGGCACCCCCTTCATAGCAATGTCCCTTCCCATATGAAAACTTCCTCCATGTAAAGATCCTCCCACATAACCCCCGACCCACCCCCCCACCACCAGAAAACTCCCCCTGAAAACATCTGTATACTTCCCAATAACCAGTATTACATGTTAACATTGGGTAAAGTTCATAACTTTCACCGAGGACTTCGGGGGATTAAGTCATCCTAAAAGACATAGTTATCATATTTTCGACCATGCTAAACAAAATGGCTATCTCAAAATTTTGATCGGGTGACTTTGGGAAAAAAATGAGCTTGGGAGGGGGCCTAGGTGCCCTCCATTTTTTGGTCTCTTAAAAAGGGCACTAGAACTTTTAATTTCCGTCCAATGAGCCCTCCCACGATATTCTAGGATAACTGGGTCGATACGATATATATTTGAAAACTTGATGTTTTTTAGTGATACTAAACTTGATGAAACTTATGTATTTGAAAACAGCATTAAAATCTGATTCTTTTTATGTATATATTAGTATTAAAATCTCTTTTTTTTAGATTTTTGGTTACTATTGAGCCGGGTCGCTCCTTACTTATAGTTCGTTACCACGAACTGTTTGAAAGTATTAAGGATACTAAAAATGAAATCTAATTCTTTAAATTGGTTAAGTGGAAACTTGCACATCCAAATACGTCTTTAAAAAATTAGAAAAGGCCGAGAATTCAATTTTTTGTGAAGAAGATCTTTCTTTTTCAAATTCTCAATTTTTTTTCTTTTTTACAAGCGTCTTCCAATTTTAAAAATGAAAAACGCATGTAAAAAATTAGCAAAAAAAATGAGCAAAAATATATCATTAGGGAGGTCTAGAAAGTGTAAATTTTTTGATTAATTTAGCAGCAGGAAAACACAAACATCAATTGGAAGTAAAACGGGTAAAATTTTAGGGATTGGATGAGTAAAATTATGTAAAATATTAGAGAAAAGTAAAATTAAAATATAAAATTATTAGAGAAAAGTAAAATTATTAGAGAAGGATCTAAACATGCCTACAAAATAGGAAAACTGTCCTTTCTCAACAATTTTTGACCAAATTTTCACATATTTTTAACCAAAATAAAAAACCCTGTACACCGAATTTCAGAAATTGAAGGAACTGAATGAAGATATAACTGAACGTCAGCTGTGAGATAATAATGATTTTTTGTATTTTTTATATGGTAAAACCGTTGGAGAGGTGAAAAATAACAAACAAAAAATTTCACAAAATTTCAAACAAAATAAAAAAAACCTGTACACTGAATTTCAGAAATTGAATGAACCGAATGAAATTATAACTGAACTTCAGCTATGAGATAATAAGTTTTTTTTAATTTTTTATATAGTAAAACCGTTGGAGAGGTGAAAAATAACAAACAAAAAATTTCACAAAATTTCAAACAAAATAAAAAACCCTGTACACCGAATTTCAGAAATTGAATGAACTGAATGAAGATATAACTGAACGTCAGCTATGAGATAATAAGTTTTTTTTTTATTTTTTATATGGTAAAACCGTTGGAGAGGTGAAAAATAACAAACAAAAATTTCACATGAAACATAAACCTTTACACTGACAACTAAAAAATTTGAACCTTACAGATAGTACTTGAATAAAGCTTCGCTTCATTTTGTCTCTGGACTTCATACTTGGAATCATGAGGACAGTGGTTCGAGTCCTAGTGTCACTGATTATTTGGTTTGGAACGGGGGTCAATGGTGTGATTCTGTAAGTTTAGCCGGAGTCGCTCTAAATGGGTATCTGGAGAACATTTGGGAAAAACACGGGAAGCGGATGATTTGTCCCCAACCATGCGTTGCACTTCTGGCTGGAGGCAGTGAATCAGGAGATCGGTACCTACGCAACGCAGACCATTGGTCGTTTTTTTTTGGGTCAGACTATTAGCGAAGAAGTTTTTGTTTCTTTTTAAGTTTATTCTGTCTCAGGCGTATTCCCTAGAATAAGGATTGTAGCATAAAATCACAAAACACTATTTGTCCATTGGACATTAAACCATTTTTCTTCTGAGCCGATTTAACTAAATTCATTCTAAGAAGTCCAATTATTCCATTGTTTTAATCACTTATCCTGGGTTTTACTTATTCATTGATAGTAATTTCTGGTCGTCTTAAGTTTGAGTTATTATATGACTTCTATTTATGTTCGTCTCAGGTTTTAATATGGCTCTTTACTTGTCTTTGAAAAACTTTTTTTTGTTTCTAATTCCAAATAGAATGTATTCTCTGTAGTCGTCCACTTCTTATTTTTATTTTTATTTCTAAATTTTATTTCTAGTTTTCTAGATTTATGTCTTCTTCTTCGCCTTCATTTTTATTACTTTCTTCTTCTTTTTTTTTTTGGCTGATAGACATATTCTGTATTGTTCAAATTCAGATCTCAATTTAATTGTGCTTTCTTTTTTTCACCTTTTTTTTGCGTTTTAGTCAAAATGTAATCGTGTTATAAATTAATTTCATGTATTATTTATAGGTTGGTTTTTATGAAATCTTGTCCGGTATGTGGGTACGAAACGGACTGCAAATTAAAGGACAAGCGATGACTTATCTTCAGTGTCATTTTGGCAACTCCATGGTTGATGCAGATATCTACCTGCTGCAGTTGTGTTCTACTCAAATTAAGCCATCAACATTTTTAATGACTGTTATCGAAAAGTAAGTTGTTTTTACTAAGAAGATCCTTCGTAGGAGAGGGGTAGAATGCTGAGGGGTTACCATCTCCGCCGTCTAGTTTGCATCTCAGATTCCGCAGTTGTACATTTCAGATTTCCCCGCCACGTTTGCGATACTTCCGCCACGCTACTCTATTATTGATGCAGATTTGGTAACTGCACGGTTGATCTGTGGTAACCTGTCGCAGTTATGTTCCGCTCAAATTAATCCATCAATTTTTTGATGATTATTGAGGCAGATTTGGTAACTGCACGGTTGATGCAGATATCTACCTGCTGCAGTTGTGTTCTACTCAAATTAAGCCATCAATATTTTTAATGACTGTTATCGAAAAGTAAGTTTTATTTACTAAGAAGATCATTCGTAGGAGAGGGGTAGAATGCTGAGGGGTTACCATCTCCGCCGTCTAGTTTGCATCTCAGGTTCCGCAGTTGTACATTTCAGATTTCCCCGCCACGTTTGCGATTCTTCCGCCACGCTACTCTATTATTGATGTGGTAACTGCACGGTTGATATACCTGTCGCAGTTATGTTCCACTCAAATTAATCCATCAATTTTTTGATGATTATTGATGCAGATTTGGTAACTGCATGGTTGATCTACCTGCTGCAGTTATGTTCCGCTCAAATTAATCCATCAATTTTTTGATGATTGTTACTGAAAAGTAGGTTCTATCCGCAATAATAAGGCTCTTCGGTTGGGGGTGGGGGCAGAATTGTTAAGTTCAAGAGCCAAGGGGCTTCTCACTCTCGGCCACCTGCTTCACTTGGTACTGTTCCGCTACGTCTCTTGGTGACCTGCTTGGCGCACTTCTGCCATGCCTGGCTGTATAAATTAATGTTCATACGTTTGAGAATACCTTTTTTTTAAATAAGATTCTAGACTTCAGTTACTTGATGGTACATGATGCTAATCATTTTGTTTTATTCTTTTATTTATTTTATCTTTTTATTAGTTAGATTATTTTTCCTTGCCTGGAAAACCAGTTCATAAAACAGAAAAGAATTCTCCAAAGACAAGATTGCTTCATAAGATAAGAGACTGTCAGTGACTTAATATTTATTTTTAGGAAAGTTGGCACTGCCACCCGTTGAAAGGGGCCTGAAATTCATTTTTCGATGGGGGGGGGGAGAGGGGTTAAACTCGTCGAAACACAGAAAAAATAGAATAATATCATGGACACTATAAAGAAATTCAATTATGAGCTTTATGGGTATCGGGGGGGGGGTGTCCTGATTGATACACCCTTAAACTATTAAACTAGCAGAACAAAAAAGCAGTAAGAAAAAGAAAATTATGCTTAGAACTGTTTTTATGCGTTTTTTTAAAACGGTCTCACTCAATTTCGTCTGCTTAGGTCGAAGACCAAATCTTGCACAAATCAGTATATCATTCAGTATTTATTTAATATTCAATAGTAATTTAATTCACTTTAATAGTAAAAATTTAATTCACTTCTAGTGGTACGGTTGAGTTGAAATTTCGTATGTGACTACCCTGTAACAGTTAATGACGTGGCTATTGGTGATTTAGGAGAGGAACGTGTGGTTTTGCAATAAAGTTTTGGAACCGAAGATTCCTTGTCTTGAGCAGCTAAGGGCCTTCAAATGCCCTTTAATAGGAGTAAAACACGCATGAAAAAGTTGATACGAATGTACAATGACATTTACCAAAATCATGCTCTCATTTATACTTGCACTGATAGATTTTATTATATTTTTAATAATATAATATTCATAATATAATATTTATTATATTAATTTTTTTTTTTCACTGCCTGAAAAACTTGAAAATTTTCAAGGCCAGAAATTAAAGCGCAGGACGGTCGTCACATCGTTAACGCTTCCTGATAATTATGGTGATATTATCTTTATGTTACTTTGAAGTATACGGTGTTGCAAAGATCTTTGAATACACATAAAATTGGTCGTTACTGCCCTACACTTTCATTTTAATATTTTAAAATTTATTTTTCCTGTTAGTAGAAAAAAATTAATTCTTCACAGTTTACTGCAGTTGCATATATTAACCAGTGGCGTCAATGCACTAAAATTGAGGGGGAGAACATGTATTTTCAAAATCTAAGGGAGGCAAGTTCCTCGATTTTTCAATTTTTTTCAATGAAAATACCCCAAAAGAAAGTATCTTTTAAAATCTAAACAGGGAACCAAAAAACTAGGGGGCTTTTGCCTTCCCCCTATTGACACCACTGATAAAAACCTTTTTGAAAGTTTTTAAAAATTTACTTGTCTACTTTTTTCTCCTGTCATTTCCTTAAGATTTATTTAATGAGCTTATAATTTTAGTTTTTTTTGTCAATGTTGTATGCTTGCTCTGTAACCTCTTGTGATTAGCTTCAAACTTATATTTCTTGACTTGCCCCCAAACATCTGTCATAAGAATGTTAGTAAATATACATTTATAATTTGAGTGGCAGTCACTGCAATCAACGACGTAGTGAGGGGTTCAGCAGCTCTGTACTGAAGTGAAATTGGTCATCCACTTCTTTGAATATTATACGACTTTGGGCCACTACAAATATACAACAAAGTCATTATTTACTAATGAACAAGTGCACTGGTGGACTGATTTACATGCAGCACGTCAAATAAATTGCTGCAAAATGTTTTGATGGAAGCAAAACTGCCAGAAGCTCTAAGTGGTTCTGCGGAGTAGGAAACAGTTATGACCTTTGAAAGTTTAAGGCCAATTTCGTATCTAGAGATGTTTAAAATCAGAGAAGTAGACGAAGTTTTTATCGCCATTTTTGGCATTGTCAAAATAGTAGTAGATAATGACTTTCTAACTTCACCAAAGGACTGGAGCTTATTCTTCAAGAAAATCTATTGTCATCTAATAACTCTTGGAAAACAAATTGGCAATACTCAAATGAAATAAGCGTCCTTTACACCTTATAATTGAACTTGCCAGTGGTGTCGATTAGGGGCGGGGTGCACGTGCCCTCAGGTTTTTGAAAAAGGCCTCTTGGTATTTTCATTCCAAAAAAACTGGAAAAACAACAAGTTTACCCCCTCCCCTCCTAGGTATTGGCAATATGTAATTGAAATAAGTGTAATTTATACCTAATGATCGACCTTACCAGTGGTTTCAGTTAAGGGGGAGGGGGTCTTTGCTCTATCCTTTAGATCTTCAAACATACCTTTATTATGGGGGGGGGGTACTTTCATTTAAAAATGCCTTTTAAAATTGGAAAAAAACAAAGTTTTTCCCGTAGCTATTGAAAAATACATTCCCCCCCTTAAATTTGATGAATTGATGTTTCTGGAACATGCAGTTTTTTCCTCATTTACCATTCCCTGTAGTTGCAAGAGGTGTTGCATGGTGTTGAAGTCAGCTATTTCCATTTAAATTGCAAAAGTAGAAAATATATATATATATATATATATATATATATATATATATAATATATATATATATATATATATATATATATATATATATATATATATATATATATATATATATATATATATTACATCATATACATCATACAAAAGTTAGATGCTCTATAATGGAATGAAAATTACGATCAGTTGTATAGTGAGGGGTATGTCGATTGCACAGGGTTGCCCGTTACTTTATGTTAGAGGTGTATTGTGTTGATTTTCTTTCATTTCCTTTTTTTATACTAAAGATAAATTGTTACAAATAAATTAAATTGTGCTATGTTTTGTTTTTGTATATTTTAGCAAGTTATTTAAGGAGAAATCTATTTCGGGAGAAGCGTGAAGGGAGAGAAACAAATAAAAACACCTCTAAAACAGACAATTATTACCTTTCTCCTCTTACACTGTTTTTGATACTGCGCTAAACTTTTTTCATAAAGTCTGAATGTGGGCATATTATTGTGAAAAATTTTGAGCATATTGATTGTGAAACATAATTATTTTTCATACAGATAACATAAAGCAAGAGATATATGATTGTAATATCAAAATTATGATCGGCGAAGCCGATCATATTTCTGTGGCAAGCCGATCATATGTGTAGCGAAGTCGCAGAGGGTGACCCATAAGAAAGTACAACGAAACGTCTCTGTCACCTTATTTTGTTTTTGGTTTTGTGTATCTAAACCAGTGCTGTAGCAAGTGGGAGAGTGGCGTAATTTCGTCAAAATCCTTGGGGGGGGGCAAACTTGGAGCCAATTTTCTCAAATCAAGTGAAAATGACAGTAAAAACTAAAAAAAAAGCCATTTGGTGCAATAAAGGTACTTTATAGTACTATAAAGGTAAATATGTAGCCTACTAAACAAAACTGATATGTTTCTGTTGATGCTTGAATTATGCAGGTTTATGTTAGTTTTGACAAAATTTCGGGAGGAACTAAATTTTAGCTGGGGGGGGGGGGCAAACTCGGGTCTTTGGGGGTGGGGGGGGTAAACTGATTTCAGGGAGGGGAGTCACTCCCCTGCCCCATAGCAAATTACGCCCCTGAAGAGGGGCTCAATGAGGTACACTTTTCCCTGGGCTCAGGATCTCTTGGGGCTCATTCTAGATCATCCTTTTATGCATTAGTTGTCTGAAAAAAAACAAACGTTTCAATGGAATAATCCCTGCTAAACTCAATAATTCAACAGTATTACCACATTTCTTATACACAGCACTATTTTCGAAGATTGTCTCACAAACAGATAAACGTAAACTCCGTTCAGTAAATAAATGTAAATTTCGTTCGGCAGTTTTGTATCCGGCGTGGTATTCCTGCTAAGCGCAGAACTTACTACACAAACAAGTGGACAACCCTGTTCTGGGTCATAGTATTTTTTTTTGAAAGGGGGAGGAAATTTCCACATTTAATACAAGAGTATTACCTTTTTTCCATTATGGTACATGAAACCTTTGCGGGGACTTGTGACTGTATTATTGATTGATTGTTGTTAATTTGTGTATAATATATATGTTATCTTATTAACGGGATTTCTATTATTACAGATTTCATGTCCTTGAATGTTTAAGCCTATCTCCTAACCTTCGCTACTCATATTTGGAACCTGATCAGGAGATGCTAATGATTGAATCGTGTTTAACATTTCTTGCTTCATTAATGAGCATCAGGACATACATTGGTAAGTTGTCATCCTCTTCACTTATTTTAAAAATGGCATTTTGTTATTTGTTCGTGTTTTGACAATGACTGACTAATTAAAGTCAAGTTAAACATTACTGTGGCTTGACAATGTTCGTTTTTTGACAATGACCGTGTATTTGTTCGTGTTTTGTTAATGACCTGACTAATTAGAGTCAAGTTAAACATTACTGTGGCTTAATAATGTTCGTGTTTTGACAATGACCGTGTATTTGTTCGTGTTTTGACAATGACCTGACTAATTAGAGTCAAGTTAAACATTACTGTGACTTGACAATGTTCGTGTTTTGACAATGACCGTGTATTTGTTCGTGTTTTGACAATGACTGACTAATTAGAGTCAAGTTAAACATTACTGTGGCTTGACAATGTTCGTTTTTTGACAATGACCGTGTATTTGTTCGTGTTTTGACAATGACCTGACTAATTAGAGTCAAGTTAAACATTACTGTGACTTGACAATGTTCGTGTTTTGACAATGACCGTGTATTTGTTCGTGTTTTGACAATGACTGACTAATTAGAGTCAAGTTAAACATTACTGTGACTTGACAATGTTCGTTTTTTGACAATGACCGTGTATTTGTTCGTGTTTTGACAATGACTGACTAATTAGAGTCAAGTTAAACATTACTGTGGCTTGACAATGTTCGTTTTTTGACAATGACCGTGTATTTGTTCGTGTTTTGTTAATGACCTGACTAATTAGAGTCAAATTAAACATTACTGTGGCTTAATAATGCTATTGCAGGACTTGCTTGGAAATGGTAGCATCAATTCACGAAATTGTCGGATATTTTCGATTTTTTTTTTTAGAATTAAGATACAAAAAAGGTACTTTTCAAAATTTGAAGGAGGGGTGTAGCTTTTCCAATTTTCAAAATGAAGGTACAAAAGCACCCCCTCCCCTTCCCCACCTTTAATTTGGTGCCCCTCATTGAAAGAAGATTAAAAATGTGAAAATCGTTATTTATAAAAATTTTATGACAGTTTGGATTTTTTTTCTCTAAAAATATTTCGAGGAGTTTTTATAAACTTCCGATTTACGGCTGGTCTTCGAAAATTAAGCAAGCTCTGTCGATGGGTCTAACCTATTACCTTCCATCTAATTCGAATCTCAAGATAGCTAGAATTTTTTGCTTCTTTTTTTATCTACCTTCTTTGCCTAACCACATTATTTTACTTACTTTACTCATTCACATTCTTCACATATTTGTGTCTTCTTTATTCACTCACATAATTTTTTGGAAAATGAACGAATGGTTGTTAATAAAATATAAACAAACCCAAAACTTACTTTTTGGGTTCCTTCAAAAACTTCCTCTGATAACATAATGCCTTTTCAACTACTGCATTCGATTTTGACTGTGCTTAATCCATTTTTGGTAGAAAAATTTCGAACCAGGGTTACCAACCGCCAACGTCTGAAAAGAGTGCAAATCAAGGTAAAAAAGAGCGATTTTTGCTAAAAAAGATTGTAAGTAAAAAAAAGAAAAAAAACTGGTGCATCCCCTCTTATGTAAAAAAAAGAGTGCAATCACATAAAAGTGCGCAATTTGGCAACCCTACTCCTTGGGTTCAATGCATTTCTGACGTAGTTGCCAACGACTGACGTTTAAAGCGAATGAAAACTGACACTCCAAAAATAGTGATTTTCACTCTTCCGCATACCTTTTGACGTAAAAAATACTGCATTTCACACGAAAGTGAGTAAGTTGGCAACCCTGGTTCGAACTTGTACTTTTAATTGCTGCGGGACCAGACGCGGACACCTCGCCGGGTATGTAGAACACTGTATGGTTGATTCCCATTTGTCGTGATCTTGTACCAGCTCTTCAGCAAGCAAGAGCCAGCAGCTCTTGCTTGTAATATCTTGTTATTTTAAAATGAAAAGTCATGCCTACTTTTAAGAGAAAGCTTTAAAAGAAGGTCAGATGTCCCAATTTTTACGATAAAGTCAGCCCTTTATTTATAAAAAAAAAGTGAAAGGTCCATTTTTTGTATTTATTTTTCAAAATGTGTTTATTTTCCAAATATGATGTTCTATTTTTTGAGAAAACGCGTAATTTCTAAAAAATTAAATTATAAAAAAATAAAATGGTAGTTCTCATATCTATTTCGCAGTTACTATTTTCTTCAGATTAATTTGATTTCTTCAAATTAATTAAAAATAATGGAAAATGTATTGCATATATTCAATTCAGGATAAATATTCCCTCACTGGGGGGGGGGGGGAGTGGTGGCGATAAAGCTCATTTCTAAGATTCTTACTCAATTGAATGGCTATATTTGGATTAACATTCTTAGCTATCTCAATATGCAGTTAATCATCAATCAGTTAATCTCAATAATGTTAATCTCAATTATCAAATCAGTTAATCAGTTAATCTCAATCAGTTAATCTCAATTATCAAATCAGTTAATCTCAATAATGCAGTTTATGCAGTTATTTACTGACAAGTCTAAACCTATCTTTAGTCTGACGAATTCTCTTAATTCTCTTAATATTTTATCTTAATTTTGGGTTTTCAATATCTTTTCCATCCAAAGTATGTCTATTTCTTATATATCCGAATATTAGCGCAACTTCGGCTGCTGTGGCATTAGTTCCCAAGTACGGGTTTTCTGTACAAGTAATACACTTTGAAAATTACCTTCTTTTAGTAACTTCGGAAGTCTCAACATAAAGAGGACAAAATCGGAACTGATTTTAAAGATGAAAACAAATTTGCAACATTAACTTTAACTCCTCCAATATTTGCATTACATTATGAAAAGCTGCGTTTATTGTAATTTAAATGGCCTTTTTTTAACAGGGAAGAATGATTCTGTGGTTTTCCTCCTAGAAGTCCTCTCTATTTTATGCATGGGTGACAAGACTCACAGTCAACTTCTTGAACTTCTACCAGAAAAATGTGGATCACCACAAACAAAAGACATCGATGCATTTTTAACTGAAGTAATTTTTTTCTCTTTTTCTCTTCTTAATTAAGTTTGTCAGAGGACATAGATCTTGGAGATAGGGCTGTGGTGACACGTTATCCATCTCTCCCATCATTCTCTCTCTCTATCTTGTACTCTATACTATACCTGGCTGTCTTGTACGCTACTTTCGTAATAATAATTATTTAATTTTGCGAGGGAAAAAAGAAAGAAACTATAATATACATATATACTAATGGTACTACTACTACTACTAGCAGCTCTGTGCAGCACCAAGCCGCCTGAGGTGAACACAGCTGTGTACTCTCCTTCTGGATCCCAATTTATTCAAAGCTCAACTCGAAACCCTCCCAAGAAATCCCGATTCCCTTTAAATCCTATCTAACGGCCTCTTTCCTTCCCGTTCAGAGATGACTTGTTCTTCGTTCGGCCCTAGATCGATGGCTGAAAAGGATAATCTTTGTCAATTTGTCATCCTTCACCCTCAGAATGTGTCCTTGCCATTTCAACCATTTTCTCATTTTAGCCCTATAAACTGGGATAGAACTACATTTTTCTTACACCCTACTGTTTGGAATACGGTGAGTAAAACGCATACCAAAAACTATATGTAGATAATTCCTCTGGAAAACATTTAAAAAACTCCCTCCGTCTTCCGAAGCGCTCACGTTTCAAAACCATACTTGACCAGTGTCATCACTGTAGCTTCCAACATTCTAATCTTGGTTTGCAGACTTATCTTCCTATTCTTCCAAACTTTTTTCAACTCTGAAAAAAAACTCGGGGCCTAGGCTATTCCACTTTTTATATCTTCACTGTATCCACCATCTTCACTAATAATACTACCCGGGTAAGTGAAGCTATCCATTTGATCGATTTTCTCGTTATCCAACTTCACTTCTTACCTTCATTTATTCTTAGTCTAAGGGTGGTAGTATTTTTCACTATTTTTTTTCAAACCTGTTTTTATGGTAAAGCAGTTTTTCCCAGAATAGGCTAGCTTTTACAGATAAAAAAAACAACAACAAAAAAACAAAAAACAAACCATGATCGTCAATTTAGTAAGCAGAAAGTACAAAGGTCTGTTAGTTTTTTAGTTCAAAGCAGTAGTTCTCAAAATCACATTTAACTAATTAGTTTTACTAATCGATTTGCACGATTTAACGTGGCAACACTGATGAAAACGTAATACTGCCCTAAAAACTTCATAATTTTGAAAGACCCAATAGGAAAATATTAAAAATGGTGATTAAATTTAAGATGGGCAGAGGTGGCAATAAATGTGTTTATTTTCATGACATTAAACTTATAAACATTTGATTAGTTGGATTCGATCGAGAATAAATCGATGAATATCCAGCGGTGACTAAATAAATCCTGTCTGTTCCCTGTCTGATCAATGCCCTAAGTCTGCTCCCTGGAAACCTTTGGCTCGCTTTCTAAATTATTAAATAAAAAAACAAGTTTTTTTTTCAACCGAAAGATGAAGCAACGTCAAAACTTAAAACGAACAGAAATTATTACGTATTCAAGGGGGTTGCCTCATCCTCAATCCCTCGCTATTTACGCCAAAGTTTAGTCTCAATTCTTTAAAAACGACTCCTGAGACACAATGGCTGCTTAATTAGAATAATAAGCTTTTTAACAAAAAAATTGTAACGTAAAGAGCGAGGTATTGAGGATCGGACAGTCCCCTCATATACGCAATAATTTCTGTTTATTTTAAGTTTTGATCTTGCTTCTTACTTTCAGTTGAAAAATTTGTTTTCTTTAAATGTAATTTCTGATCATTTTTAAATAATGCCGGGAAATCTGGCTCCCCCTCAACGGTAAATTCCTTCCCCTCACGGAAAATTTCTCCCTAGAAGCTCTTGAAGTTTTTCCCACGTAAATACCCCCCCCCCCCCCTCTAGGAAAATTCCCCCATGACAATTCTATTTGAGCTAAAAATTCCCCTTGAAAAATTTCTTTCGGACGATTCCGACTGAAAATTGTTTCTTCTGCCGGAAAAAAAGACCACGTAACAATTCATCAACTTTATTATTAAAATGGATAGTTTATATTAGATTGTACGCTAAAGCAACGATTCCAAAAGTACGTTACGTGTAAAATACGCTTTATTTTTGATTTTTCGCTTTGTGTTCTCTTGTTTTTGCAAATTATCTTATCATATTGAACGAACAATGGTTACACATATCAGGGACGTACGCAGGGGGGGGGGGGGGTTCCGGGCCTGGCCCCCCCCGAAATCTCACGATTTTTTTTCATTTTCCCATAATTTTCTGATCTTCTTAACAGAATAATGGGTTTGAAGGATTTGGGCCCCCCCCCGAAACAAATTCCCCCCCCCCCCCGAAACAAATTCCTGCGTACGTGCCTGACATATATGTACATTTATTTGTTTGTATATAAAACTGTTCTCGAATACGACACAATCATTTATTCTGATGATTGGCATACTACAATTTGTGCTTTGAAAAACATTCTAGATAGGTCAAGACTTGGGGAAAATTCGTCTAGGTATTTATTTTGAAAAAAAAAAACATTTTTGCTATGAATGCCGTCACAAATACCCAGACGTCCAATGTTCTAATGGTTTTATTTTCGAACAGCGATTAAAATAAAATAAAATTAAAGCAATTTTGTTAAAGACACACAAAAATATAATTTTTTTATAAAGAGTAATAGCATATATGTATATTTATTTATTTGCATTTTTTCTCGAAAATAATTTTACCGGAAAATTGGCATACTAGTTTCCGGTTCAAAAAACGATCTAGATAGGTCATGACTTCGGCAGAATTTGTTTTGAAAAAATAAGCTGCTGCGGAAGAGATATTTTTTTTGTAACATTTCTTTAAAACAGTAATGGTGTATATGTATATTTGTTTATTTATCTGAAATTTTTTTCTCAAAAATAATTTATATGAATATTACATACTACCATTTTTCGGTGTGCTAAATAGTTGCGAAAGGTTACGAATTTGGGAAATTCGGTTAGAGCCTTTTTTTTTTAATTTCATATTAATGCCATCACAAATACCCACACGTCCAATAAACCAATTATTAGAATATATTTTTGAGTTTGTGAAACTTTTTGTGAGGATGTAATATGCATTGAAGACAGTTTTAACACTATAGCCAGATTATGCTAGTTGAATGATAAGGTCTAAAGATGGGGATGCAGTTGATATTATTATATGTAGTTGATGGTATTCTAGAGTTAGCGTGTTTTTAACTACGGTGTAACTATGTTGCAACTATTGTGTAATTATGGTGTCATTATGGTGTAACTATGCAGTTTAACTATGATGCAACTATTACGTAGCAGCCATGAGCTATGGAAAAAGTAGATACAAATGTAGACTTAAAAAGTAGACTAAAAAAGCAGACTAAAAAGTATATTAAAATAATTTCATTATAGTTGCCAGACCATACCGCAAATATTATACTGAAAAAAAAAACTATTGCTCATTAATTATTTTTCCAGAAGATGGGGGGAGGGAGGGGAGCCATCATCAGGATAGTGATCCCATAGAAAAGTGTTTAGATACAGTATATATATATATATATATATATATATATATATATATAAATGCAATAAAACCTACTGCAACAAAATGAGACAGATACTGAGGCTGTATTTAATGTTAGTGGGCTGTGATGTAACTGACTTTGTTTTATCCGAATTAGAAGGGGATGAGGGTAGCTGAAAAGGTTGTGAAGCAATGTCTTGGAACGATACTGTTGATTCTAGAGCACCAATTAGGATTAGAAATCCGCCTGAGAAGCATTATTAGAAAAATAGATACTAGTTTAATTGTCGTCCCCCTCAGAATGAAGCACTATAAAATTCTGAAAACAACTTACAAAATTCTAAAATATGTACTTACATTTATCATAAAAGCGTGTCACTTTACTCTTCCCCTCCCCCTAATCGTAAAATATATGGCCCAAATTATAGATTCGTCCTGAATTTTTCTCGTCGCTGGATATCGTTAGTTTTGCTTGCTTGCCTTTTAAATATTTTTAAAGAAAAGAGTTAGGTATAGAAAATTCGTGGAGAATATGTAATTTGGGCTATATATTTGATCATTAGGGGCAAGGCCGTACCCAGGTTTTTTTTCGGAGGGGTTTTAATCAAAGTTTGTTTTCGGGGGGGGGGGGGTACACAAAAAAACTCAAAAACTACATACAAAGTTTGTTTATATCTATATTATTTACATTTTTACGTGTCAGACAAACATTGGGGGGGGGGGGTTCAAATCCCCCTAACCCCCTTCTGGGTACGGCCTTGATTAGGGGGGGGGGGGAGAAAAGTAAAATAAAACGCTTTCAGGAATGATAGGCTATAAGTTATTATGTTTTGAAGTTGTTTTTCAGAATTTGTAATGTTCCCTCATGAGGCACTGGACTAGTACCAAGAAAAAATAAAGATAGTGATAATAAAGCTATTTATTGACGAATGAAAGATCTTAAGCCGAACCGGCCAGCCATGACAAAAAACCAACAAAGAGAAAAATCTCTAAAAAAAACAAACAAACGAGACTGTGGCCAGTGGAGAGAAAAGGAAAACAACAGAAACAAAACAACGCGGATATTTCGCCTGTATACAAACAAGGCGTCTTCAGCACGAAAGACACAAAAAAAAAAAAAAAAAACAAGATAAAACTAAAAACCAATAAAACCACCACCAAAAAAAAAAAAACAAAAATGTACAATCTGCGCAAACTAATCCACGTAGGGAAAAGATGCTAAAATAGAGTTACTTCAGTGAGGAGACCAGAGTAACTGAGGAAAAATAAAAAAAACTGTAAATTACTTTAATTATTCAGTTGCGAAATAATCCTTTTGTTAGCTATTACTGAAGCAAATCGTTTTGGTCTAACAGGTAAAATAGTCCCCTGGTGATTATTTAAAATCTTTACTCCCTTATTGACAATTGATTCACTCTTTAGAAGGTTATCATAAATTGGGTCAATATTTAAATTACCCGTGTCCCTATTTATGGAAAGGTTAGCAAACATATGTTTTTTAATTTCTATGGCTTCCCTGGCCCATTGGGTGTACCCCTTATCATTAGAAATAGCCAAGGCTTCATCAAATTTTACAAAATGGTCTGGTTGAATTTATAGACAAATTTTTGGGTTACCTATGGGGGCTTCTCTTTCTCCTTTATTGGCAAATCTATTCATAGATGCCATTGAAACCTCCGCTATAAACAGTTTTAGAATCTCCCCTTGCTTCTGGGGTAGGTTCATGGATGATGTGGTCTGCGTTTGGAAACATGGGTTGGACTCCTTAGACCTTTTTTGTAAGCATTTAAATAGTTTTGATAATAATATTAAATTTACAGTTGAATTTGAGGATAATAATAAATTACCTTTTCTGGATATTTTATTAATTAAAAGGGATTTCCATTTACTTTTCTCGATTTACAGAAAACCTACGCACAATGATAGGTATTTAAATTTTCATTCTTGCCACCCTATGTCGGTGAAAAGGGGGGTTGTAATTTCACTAGTGGATAGAGCCTTTAAAATCTGTTCCCAGGAATTTCTGGATTCAGAATTGTTATACTTGAGGGATATTTTATTTTGTAATAGTTATCCAATTAAGTTCATTGATAAAATAATTGAAAATAGACGGGCCAAACATAGTAGTAGGGTTATTGAGGTTTCTCAGTCTTTAGATTTAGTTGTATCAAAAAGCTTCATTTCATTACCATATGTACCTGGTTTGGGGGAGAAACTTTCACGGGTTTTACGTAAATTTGGTATTGATACATGTTTCCAATCGCTGAGGCCAATGAGTAGTTTTTTTAGTTCTGGTAAGGATTTAACTCGGGGAAATTTAGTAAGTGGGGTGTATAAAATTCCGTGTTCTTGTGGGAAGTTCTATATTGGTAGGACTCACCAACAATTTGTTGAAAGGTTTATTGAACACCGTAATTCAATAGAAAAAACCCTACAATTAAGTAAGCCTCCAGAAACTTTCGTTTCAGCTTTAGCAGAGCATATTTGGCTTCAACCAGACCATTTTGTAAAATTTGATGAAGCCTTGGCTATTTCTAATGATAAGGGGTACACCCAATGGGCCAGGGAAGCCATAGAAATTAAAAAACATATGTTTGCTAACCTTTCCATAAATAGGGACACGGGTAATTTAAATATTGACCCAATTTATGATAACCTTCTAAAGAGTGAATCAATTGTCAATAAGGGAGTAAAGATTTTAAATAATCACCAGGGGACTATTTTACCTGTTAGACCAAAACGATTTGCTTCAGTAATAGCTAACAAAAGGATTATTTCGCAACTGAATAATTAAAGTAATTTACAGTTTTTTTTATTTTTCCTCAGTTACTCTGGTCTCCTCACTGAAGTAACTCTATTTTAGCATCTTTTCCCTACGTGGATTAGTTTGCGCAGATTGTACATTTTTTTTTTTTTTTTTTTTGGTGGTGGTTTTATTGGTTTTTAGTTTTATCTTGTTTTTTTTTGTGTCTTTCGTGCTGAAGACGCCTTGTTTGTATACAGGCGAAATATCCGCGTTGTTTTGTTTCTGTTGTTTTCCTTTTCTCTCCACTGGCCACAGTCTCGTTTGTTTGTTTTTTTTTTAGAGATTTTTCTCTTTGTTGGTTTTTTTTTAAGCTATTTATATGATTCCAAAAAGGACAAAATCACCTAAAAAGCAGGAAAATAGAATTTCACATATTTTTTGACGCTAAAACTGTATCTCATGACACAATATGATTAATCTATTTGAATCCGACTGGCTTAAACCAATTCCTGCACCGCGTTAACTGTAAAACAAAGTTTTGTTTAAAATGTAATTTAAGCTGTTCAGGCTCTTTGGAGGATTAAGTCCTCATCACTCCACAGTTTGTTGTAGCAACATGCCTTTATTTCACAGGTGGCTGATTATAAAGCACCAGCCTTTGAAGCCAGTGGCACTTTGCAGCAGGGCATGTACGTACCCAAGGCTGAGGTGTGGGAGAAACTATATGATCCCATTTACGTTCTTTTGCGAGCTGTTCATAGGCGAGAATTCCAAAGCTCAATGGACAGATTTACAGAATAGTAAGTTGTTTTCTTAAAAAAATTTTTTCAATTTGTTTAATTTGTTAATTTGTTTGAATTTAATTTTAAATTTGATAAATTAAATTTTTGTTAAATTTATTTTTTTAATTTTCTTTAAATTTGTTTTGAATTGATTTGTCACATTGTTTTTTATTTTATAAAGTCTGTGTTTCTGCCTATCTAGCTAACTGTTCAAGGTAAAGGCTCAATACTTATGCAGAACAACTTTTGAACCATGATTTTTTACAATAGGCATTCAAAAATGCGCAGAATGTTATGATTTTTTTGTTAATTTTCTTTTAGAATGAATCTTTTTTTAACATAACCTCCGTTGAAGTCGATGTACTTTTCCAGGTGGACCTTCCGTCGTTCTGGACTGTTTTTGATACAATCTGGAAACCCCCTCATGAGCCATGTTTTTTTGCCTGCTTTGCTTCACCAGTACTTTTTTATTCCCAAAATTAAAAATATTGTTAAGATACGTATATTTTAATAGCGCTGATGAAGAAAAGACGCAGCAAAAACATGGCTCATAAGCGGCTCATAAACATGGCTCATGGCAAATTATATAGTTCATTTACTATATAAATGAACGCCTTTCAGCTGTTCTTTGCAGTTTTGGAAAATAAAAAGAGTCAGATGTTCTAAATGTGGAGTGTAGGGTGGGTATGCCACCTATTACCACCAACATTTTCCCAATAATTCTTTTGTAACGCGTGAAGAAGGTGCTGGCTTGCTGTAGTGGTGAAGATGATTCCACGATTGAGCTTTCCTATGCGTTTTTTGGGTTTATGCTGCTCCCATTTTCCTTAAAGCTTTTACGTATTATTATTACTTTAAGAATGGACTCACAAAACTGAGTCGAAGCTCAAGCCACAGGGCCCATTTCTACCCCCCCCCTCGATAAAAACAACCTAATCAACTGTTTGGAGACAAATCGCAAATTTTCCATCCTTATATATATCCTTCCCACTTTTGGACCTTGCCCTCCAGCTCTGTCCTCCTATAATTTATGAAATATCTCCAGTCGTTATCAGATCCTGGCCAGACACGCTTCTATTTGATGCCTTCTTGTTTCCACGGCAGTCTTATATTTTGGGCAACTGGGGGGGGGGGGGTATTAGCTCTCCCAATTCGAGGAGATGATTCTTTAGATTCCTAATACTAATACGTTTGAATTTAAGTCGAAGAAGATATTTGTTTGGCTTCGGAATAAATTGCGGAATCATTTCCTTTCTTTCTTTACATCCCACCTTTCTGTACCAATTTCGTTCCGCCCTTCCAAGGGTCTTTTACCTATAGCAGCTTTCCAGCAACTCTTAGGGTTGGGAATGAAAGGTTTCAGTCCATAGCAAGTCATTGATGCCCCACCCTTAGCTGCTTCATCTGCCATTTCGTTTCCTGTGATCCTAGAATGTCTCGGGGCCGGAATTCAGTATAATACGATTGTAATTGGATGCTAGTCTTCTTAAGGCTTCATAGTACTCCAATTCACTATCTGCTGTTGATATTCTCAAGAGTCTTAAAACATGCTTGGTTTTGATAAAATTTTTTGGTAGTTGTGTATTTTTCAACTATTCTGGCAATGCGCCTCTCTTGTTTCAACCCATGTACCTGTAAATTGAATCAACTGTGACGAAACAAACACTGGAAAAACAAGTTACGGGTGGGAAAATGCATTGAAAATATATATAATTTTGGCTGTATATTTGCACATTGGGGGGGGGGGTTAAAGTATAGCATGTCTGCATGCAAAATGTTTTAGCTACGATTGTTCTGCATATTATCAAGTAAGAATTGTTTAATTAGGATTAACCTAACTTCACTTTTTGGGTGTGGGGGCTATAAGACATAAGTACCAAGTTTTTCTGTCTGTACTGTTTAACTGCTCCAGTCTTTCAGCTGTCTGTTCTGTCACAAACATTTTTTTTCCAGGTTCGGAAACATTCCAAACCTGGAAGGCTGTTGCAAATTCCCCTAATTGATAACTTGCAATCTTTTTATTTAGATCAGAGGCATTATGGGCCATCACTGCTCCTGTCCCTACTTTTCTACTGATTTACGATCCATCTGTGCAAGGGATGGATTACGTTATATCTCTTTTCCAATATACATCGAACCTATTACCTTTTTTTATATAAGCAAATCAGTCATAAATAATTTATTAGACCACACTGTTTTTTTATTTTTT
The DNA here is from genome assembly GCA_027921565.1 of Artemia sinica. Lineage (NCBI taxonomy): Eukaryota > Metazoa > Arthropoda > Branchiopoda > Anostraca > Artemiidae > Artemia > Artemia sinica. The sequence continues at coordinate 8,300,537 of CM051256.1, forward strand.
TAACTGTTTTTTTTTAAGTAAAATTAATATGCAAATTTTGTTTCAATTATTCATGTACGGTGAGCCGAAATCAAAGCTGCATTAATTCAAAAACGTTCAGAAATTAAATTAAAAAAACAAACAATTTGTTTAACTGAAATTAAGGAGTGACATTAAAACTTAAAACGAACAGAAATTATTCCGTATTTGAAAGGGGCTGTCCCCTCCTCAACGTCTCGCTCTTCACGCTAAAGTTTGACTCTGTCTCACAACTTTATTTTTTTAAACAATAAAAAACTTTAGCATAAAGAGCGAGGCGTCAAGGAGGGGACAGCCCCTGTCATATAAGGAATAATTTCTGTTCATTTTAAGTTTTAATGTCGCTCCATACTTTCAGTTAAAGAAACTTATTTTTTTTATTTAATACTGGTAGTAATCAACTTATAATAACTTATAATAATCAACGAAAAAAAAAAAAAAACACTAAACACAACATATGAAAAAAAAGAGCAAAAAACACTAAAAAAACCTCACATCTTAATAAAGACCGATATGACTAATAGTTACCAGCATTTGTTTTTCATTTGTGTTTTTGTTTTGTTTTGTTTTTTCCTTTTATTTATATGTTCTGTTTAGATTTATTATTATTATTTTTTCGTTGATAAAGGCTTCCAGACGTGAAACTGAAAAATTAGAACCTTTATTATTATTAAAGTTTTTTTCTACTGTCTTATTTGAAATATTATACCCGTTTTTCTATATTTTCAATTGTTTTATTTATAAATCAATCAATGTTCCTTATAGTTAATATTTATTTTTTGATATACATCAAACTAATTAAAGATACCCTTCCTTTTTCAGCATTCATCAAACTAATCGGTACAAGGGCAAGGTGCTCTGGCCACCATTCCGTCCACCTTCTGAGGTCCATCCATCGCATATTGATCCCCGCGTCATCCTCACGTCAAGTACTTTCGTTGCCTTCAGTCTGGTTATTCTTGAGAAGTTTCTGGCGAACAGCAACGCAGTTAGTGAGCAAGCTCTATCATTTTGTATTTATTTACTAGATATGGGAGTCAGCTATTTCGGCTCTCAACAACACAGTGGACAGGTTAGTTATGAGTATTTTGGAATGAATTAATTATGTTTAAATTCGTAATTGTTACTTGATTTATAATTAAGTATTTGATGGTTTTTACGAGCTTAGGGTTTTTAGTAATCAATAATTAAATACATAATAAGATAGAATACAATTCATACATCACAATGAAAGCTTATTCGTTGAGCATGAGTCAATAAATCACGCATTTTTTTGAAATACTTTTAAGTTAAAAATGCTGTAGCTATTTCAAATGTAAGGAAAGTTTTCAGACGGATTCTCCGTGGGAGGGAATTTCCGCAGGGATGGGGAAAATTTGTCCGCCGAGTTTTTTCACCAGAGAGCCAGTACACGTAAGTTTGGGGTATTTTTAAATGAACTTCTGGATTAGAATTATGTTTAAATTTGTAATTGTTATTTGATTTATAATTGAGTATTTGTTGCTGTTTATGAGCTTAATATTTAGTAATCAATAATTTAATACATAATTAGATTAGAATACAATTTAGAGTTTTACCAGAGAGCCAGTAAAACTAATTTAAACAAATTATGGCTGTCGCTAAAATCAAGGTACCTGGGCTGTTGGTCCTTTGGGTCTAAACACAGGGTAGTGGCTTGCTGATTTTGCTACCCAAAATTTTATAAAGTTGGGATTCGGGTACTCTTAGCATCAAGAGTATCAAGAGTGGGTTATACTAATGAAAAGGATACCAGTTAATTCATCATATTCAACACGATATACCAAGGGTATCAAGTTACTATATGTGAAAATGCAAATTCTTTCATTTTTAATAAAATGTTGATACTTGATTTTTTTTTTTTTTTGTCTACCATGGGTGATCGTATACAGCAAACAGTCGTTTAATGTCGTGAGGGGGCTCATTCGAGAGAAATAACGAGCATTGTTGCACTTTTTAACATCGAAACGTGATCAGGAGTTAACCAGGTCCCCTCTCGCGCCGTTGTTTCAGGGGCTCGAGTTTAAAATTCAGGGTAGCCGTTTTAATCAGAAAGTTGCAAAAAAATGTCTCCAAAGGTAGTGTATCCCGAAAAGCCCCATGGACAAGAGCCAGAAGCTATGAAGCATTGTTTATTTTATGTACAAGAGCTCGTAAATAAATTTTCGAAGAAGGGTAGGCTTGTTGTACATTGCTGAATTCAGGGTCTTACGACGCTTTGGTCAAGAGTTTTTCAGGTTTTTCAAAAGGTCTTTTGGGGAAACGAATCCTATGTTAGTGCACCGGATTGATGCTCTTCTGGCAAGTGAGTGTATTGTGATAAAAGTGGGTATACTGTGATATTTTGAATTTAATATTGGGAGCAGTTGTAGCCAATCTCTACACCGAGCTCTTTTTTAAGGATACTTTCGGCTATTGTGTTTTTTTTACGAATTGAGAGGGATTGAAGGGTAAAAGTGCTCCCTCCTTGTATTTTGTCCAGTGTCCCATCGGGGCAAAACGTGTTGGATGATCAAAAGCTAAAATAGTTATTCCAGTTAGAAATACTGAAACGAGCAAAAAATTTGTTCCAGGAAGAAAGCTCCCTGAAATATCGTAAATATTATATTAAAAATGAACAAAAATCAAATTCAAAAAACATGTGACGCTAAAACTCGAAACAACATATGTAAGTGCCCCACTAGCGGTAACCCAAAAAGAAAGCAATAAGAATAAAAAAGGAGTCACATCAATGCTTCCCATACAAGATTTTTCTTGGTGCTCAAGGTGGGGGACTGTAATTCTTCTATATGAGGGATAACGACTATGGAGATTAAAATGGTGGAGTTTTCATTTCGATCTCGCACCATTTTTACTAAAAATTCCCATAAATTAGTTTTCGCACTAAGCTTTTTACGGATTCTTAAAGATTAATCGAAATTGTATTTACCATTCCAGAATCAGTTTCAAATGGCGATTCTTCCTGTCTTGGCAGTTTTTTTTTTTTTTTTTTTCAAAAAGGTGTTTTTAAATTTCGGTTGCTATGGGTTAGAGTTCATTCTTTACTGGGTTGTGGTAGATGTCGCAAAAATCGTCAAGTTTTTAGGGCAGCACCACATTTTCTTCAGTGTTGCCACGTTGAATCATAAAAATAGACCAACGAAACTGGTTAGTTAATTTTGGTCCGTAAAAATTTAAACATTAACCATTTGTTGATTTCCAAAGACAAATACTCTCTCAAGGCTAGCTACACCTCCTTAAGATGTTTGATGTCATATGTCTTCAGCTTATTTGCTTATTTTTGACGTTTTTTTCTTCTTCTTTTTGTTTGTCACCCGCTACTCCAAGAACGGCACAACTGTGTGTGTTGGTCTCTTTAAAAATATAATTCTTGGTTTTATTAATTTCCTAAGTTATACATGTCTGTGTAAGTTTCCACTTCACAAGTCCAAAAAAATTTAATTTATTTCCACCATCATTGGAATGTTTAACTTTAGTGTAAAGGGGGTCATCAGCTCCCCTTATATAACATAAGCTCAGCATAATGCTCATTATACAAGTTCAAGCCGGATATTGCTGTTTCCTAAATGAAATAAAATTAAATTTTGGGCTCTGTGATGTTCCAATATTACTTTATGTTTTCATGTTTAATAATAGTTGTTTTCATATTTTGAAATTAGTCTTTTAATGGTACTACAATAGTGATATTATTGTGTCTGTATCTTGGTCAATATAATGAAATTCACTTTGTGGCTAAAAAAGATAGCAAAGTTTTGAATTGAAAATGTTTTTTTTTTTATTTTGTTTAGTTTAAAGTATCTGTATTGCTATATTTTGTCTTTATGGGATGACGTTTTCTTTATGAATTTTTATCAAAATAATTTATTCGATAATTCAAGGGGCATCGTTCATTGTGACATAGGTTCTACAGTGCACTTAAATAACTAAAAAAAAGTATCTGCTAGGTTGGGGCTTAAGGCTCTTAGGGTTTTTGCTTCAATGTTTATCAGGTTTAACCGGTTTCAGGTTATCAGGTTTAACCTATTTAACAGGTTATCAGGTTTAAGTGGTTATAGGTTTGTGGTATGTTGGCTATTATCAGCGATCATGAAATGTTTTATAAATTCCTAAGATGTGAAAAAAAAACTTGATATCATATATTGTTTTTTTCCAATTTATTATGGTTCCTTAAGTACGAGGGTTATTCAGAAACTAGGGAACGTTTTGTAGTAAAACAAAAACTAGGTACAGGAGAAATATTTTATTATATACATCTGAAAGTGACTAAAATAATACTTTTCTACATATTCCCCAAACAAATTAAGGCACCTATCGTAGCGGTGAACAAGCTTCGAAATTCCTTCGTCATAGAAATCCGCCGCTTGCGATCTCAGCCACTCAGTGACGCAGGCCCAGAGCTCGTCGTCGTCAACAAATCGCTGTGTCGCTAGCCAGTTCTTAATCTTCGGGAACAAGTGAAAATCACTGGGTGCTAGGTCGGAACTGTAGGGTGGATATGGGAATTTCTCCCATTTTAATGAGTCAATTAGTTCTGCAGTTCGATTTGCCGTGTGAGGTCGGGCATTGTCATGAAAAAACAAAATGTTTGAAGATAACTTTCCTCGGCGCTTGTTTTGCACTGCTCTTCTAAGCTTGCGCAATGTTTGGCAGTGCCGATCAGAGTTGATTGTTGCACCACGCTCGAGAAAGTCAATAAAGTTCGAGAAATTTCGTTTTTTGCTAACAAAAACCGTATTACGGACCGCACTTCACAACTGGCGGGATTTGAAATTGCAGCGCACATTTTAAATTGGAATATTGGGCAAACGGGCAGCGCGGAGATGTTCTCGTTCTCACTGCTGGATGCCGACTGAAGCTACGAGCACGCGCACACCAAAACATACGTGATCGCCGCGTGCCTAGCGGCGTCAGACAGAAACGTTCCCTAGTTTCTGAATAGCCCTCGTATCTGTATTTCTATATTTAGTCTATATGGGATGACGTTTTCCTCAATTTTGAGGCTTTAAAAAAATTTGTAAATCTAATTTGTCTGGTAACTCAAGGAGCGTCGTCCATTGTGATATTGATTTTGCAGTACAACAAAACAAGTAAAAAAAAATATCTGGTATGGTTTTGGGATTCAATAGTTGTAAGGATTCAGTGGTTTCAGATTTGTGGCTGTTCGCAGGTTTGTGGATGTTAGTGGCTTGTGGTATGTTGACTGTCATGAGCTATCGATGTGCAGGAAATGTTTTTTAAAGCCCCCAAGCTACGGCAAGACATTTGATATGAAAAGCTCTAATCCCCAATTATTTCTGCCTGCGAAGAAAGGAGTTATTGTGTGAAACAAATAAAAAATAAAAATGAATAAAAAAAACTAGCCCAGCATTTCCGTTGGATTTATCTCCAAGATGGGGATGAGGTCGCCCAAATTTGAATACGAACGTAAAAACAGGTGAATTATCTAGGGAAAACATAAGCAAAAGGGAAAACTGCGAAAATAACGTGATTCCAGGGTCCGTACCACAAACCCTGTTCCGCCATGTTTACATGGTTAATGTAGCTTCGGGTATCTTACGAAGATACTGAACATGGGGGGGGGGGGGAATTTTGCAAGTCGAGGAACGGATTAACGGATTTCGTGGTATAACGGATTATACAAAGAAGCTAGTGGAATAATGATTCCATCCTACTGAAATGGTATATTCGTATGAATTTACTTGAGCTGTGCCCCTCCCCCCCCCCCGGAGGGGGGTTGAATTATAAATAACATGAAAATCAGTGAATTAAATGATGAACAAATATTGTGGAGAAAGGTCATAAACATTTTGAGGTTCCAGTGTTTGCTGGCCCAAAAACCCCCTCTTCCTCGCACTAACGACGTTGTTATTTTCTCGTCTTTTTGTCTTTTTGTCTTTTATTTTACGCTTTTTGTTGTTGTTTTTTTTTTCTCGTCATAGCATCTAAATTTTATTTAATTGCTTGATAATTTATTTTTAAGGAGCTTATGGTCACTTCGGACAATGAAACTGATGAATTTGTTGACATGAAGTTCAACGACTGGTTTTCTACTGAACATTTACCTGATAATCTATGTAAAACTGTTGATAAAGTCGTACTCCAAGAGGTCACAACAGTTAGTTTCCAAAGCTCTGACGGTATGTTGTTATGTATTTTTTTTTAACATTTGAATTAAGAAAAACTCAATTCAGGAAAATGAAATTGAATGAAAGGTCAATAGTTGGATGGACTTCGAATTTTAATCCAATGTTTTAAAACCGTACATATAAAAACCATACAAGGCCGTATCCAGGGGGGGGGGGGATCCCCCCCGGAAATGTTTGTTCGACTCGTAAAAACGTAAAAAAAAAGAATATAAATAAATTTTTTATGCGTTTTTTTAGGGGTTTTTTTTGGCAAGTATTTCAATTTGTAAAACATGGATGCCAAAGGAAGAAGACTCGTTTGGCCAAGCCAGATTAAGTGAATGAGCTTACACTCTATAGTATTTACATATATCTAACCAATTCCTATTTCAAAAGCTGGTCACTCTTAACCTGAAAACACCAAGTCTGGAGGATCCTGCAGTTACGAGCTAATAAATTGGGGCCCAGGCAAGGGTAAACGTAGGAGTTGCCCCTGAATCGTCCATGCAGGGACAATTAGGAATTGCGTAAGAATCAATTAAAACAGAAAGCAGATTAAAGCAAGTTATTTTGATAACTTTCGTTCTTTTTTACCCTTCCAGTTCTCTTCCAGGTTTATCGTTTTGTAGCAGCAATAGTTTCATCTTTATTGGTGTACTAAGCAGTGTTGCCAACTCTTCGTGGTATAATTTTAGTGTTCTACGTCATTTTCGATTTACAGACACAAATACAGGGATAAACTGAAAAGAAAGCAACCTTTTTTTCCGCTCAAATCTTCATGCTCTCTCAGGATCTAATTTTGAGCAGTGATTTATTGTAGAATAATTATTTCGAAATTTCAGAAGATTTCTTATTATGTCACGTTCACATTCGACGAAAATCCTTTTTTTTTCTCACATTGATAAGAGATGACATCGATAGGAGTGGAGTTTTAAATCAACGAATCTAACAAATTTGTAGTTCAAAATCTGATCATTTTTACCTTGAAAAACGACAAGTCTGTCCGGCCCTGTAGTAGCTAGCTAATAATTTTGGTCCAGGTTGTGATTGATATTTTTCGTTGTTTATTACCTAAGTTCTCTTAAGAAGCTTAAGTGTTGTCTAGTAACGGTCATTTCTAGTAACGGTCTAGTAACGGTCATTTCTAATAGATTTGTGTAATAAGCCGCCAATACTTTGAAAGAAATGATATCGTTTTTTTACTAAGTTTTTACCACAAAGATTCTTTGTCGTACAATAGTGATTTTTTATGTCAATCTTCACTTTAAAGACAAAACAACTTGGATAGATCGAAAAGCAAGCAACCTCTTTTTTCACTCATTTGTTCATCCTCTCTCAGAAATCAATTTCGAGTGCTATTTCTTGTCTGATGATTAGTCTGAAATCTGCGGAGATTTTTTTTGTGACTCATTTGTGCTCCACAAAATCCCTTTTTTTTGCTTAAATTTCTTAGAGTTGACGGAAGTAGTTTAAAAAATTTTGATAAAATAAAACGTGACCTAGCGAATACAGCCCAAATGTACTGAAATATATCACAAATTTAAACTGAAAATAAACTGAATAACTGTGCAAGCAACCTCTTTTTCACTCATTTGTTCATCCTCTTTCGGAAATCAATTTTGAGTGCTATTTCTTGTCTGATGATTAGCCTGATATCTGCGGAGATTTCTTTTTGTGACTCATTTGTGCTCCATGAAAATCCCTTTTCTTTTGCTTAAATTTTTTAGATGTGACTGAAGGAGTTTCGAAAATTTTGATAAAACAAAACGTCACCTAGCTAATACATCCCAAATGTACCACAAATTTAAACTGAATAAACTGTACCACAAAAATAAACTGCTTTGTAAAATTCACCGATTCTCAAATCTAATTGTAACAAGTTCTTGCAAATTTTTATTACCTTTACATCTAAAACTTTAAACGCAGAGAAGAATATGGAAATTGATGCGCTATCAAGATGTCTTTTTTATCCATAAGTTTTGAGTTTTAGGTGGTGTACAAAAATCTACCGAGTTTTTATTATTTCCGCTTTAGAAGCCTAGAATGTAAAGTAGAATGTGGAAATCGATGCTTAACCAGGATGATCTTCGGATAAAATATAGTTTCTTTAAGTGCGGGATGAAAATTCACCAAACATATATTACCTGAGTCATATATATATATATATATATATATATATATATATATATATATATATATATATATATATATATATATATATATATATATATATATATATATATATATATATATATATATATATATATATATATATATTATATATATATATATATATATATATATATATATATAATATATATATATATATATATATATATATATATATATATATATATATATATATATATATATATATATATATATATATATATATATATATATACTCTACGTAGCAAGGCCGTATCCAGGGGGACCCCCCCCCCGAAATGTTGGTCTGACTCGTAAAAACGTAACAAAAATGGAAATAAACAAATTTTTATGCTTTTTTTTAGTTTTTTTGTGTACCCCCCCCCCCCCCCAAAAAAAAAGAAAGAAATAATTTGAATAAAGCCCCCTCCGAAAAAAAAATTCTGGGTACGGCCTTGGTACGTAGTTTCGTTAGCCACAATGTAGGGTTTCCTAATTATTTTTTTTTTTCATTTTTAAATATGGATTTTGTTGGTAACCTTTTATATTCATATGACCAATCATCAATGATTGGTCATTAAATGAATATCATTTTTGTTAACAACCTTTTAAATTGATTTGATCATTGATCGATGATTTATGAATCATGATTAAATGGATAGCCTATCGATTTTGCAACTAGCTTTTTAGATTCAAATGATCAGCAATCAATGAATGATCTACAAAAGAATATGAATTATTCTGCAGCCCTTCTATTTTCATATGTACTTTGACAATTTGCCATAGCATAATCGTATAAAATGTGATTGTATTTCTGTCGATATTTTTCAAAAAAAAATTTTTTGTTCTGCATTCCAATTTTTTTTTTTTTTTTTTATTTAGGTGGTGAATGTATGAAGAATCATCTGACGCAGATATGGATGTTTCAGAAATAACCTCAGAGGTTGCAGATCAAAGCGCAGGAAGCTCTCAACCTCAATCGAATCTATTGGCCCTGGAAGGCCAACCGTCATCTTCGTCACTTATTCCTGCTCTATCAAGCATTCCATCTTCTGTTTCTTCCTCCTCAAGTAAGATTGATGTTTATCATAATTTGTTAGAACTTTCAGTTTTAATAGCCTTGGAATCACGGCAAAAATAGTTCCCTAGATTTTTTTTTTCTTATTAGCAACGAGCAATGCTGGATTACCAGGTATTAAGCTTAGCTCGAGCAGAAGATGGTAATACAACACTGAATAAATTCTCTTATGTTTTGAAGATCAGGTGTACAGACCCCCCCCCCCGCCCCTTGTACGTGTCTGAGTGAAGCTTTGTAAATTTAGCTCACGGGACCAAGATTAAAAAGTATCACAATTTTTTTTTTTAATTCAAAACAATCTATTTTGAGAAAACAAGTTTAAAAATTATTGCAAAAAAACGACTAATGTTAATAGACAAATTCTGATTGTCTTTTCGATTTACGCGAAACATTTGCTTTTATTTTATTTATAAACCTTTCTAAGTCTAGAAATATTATTCCGCATGTCATATGAGTTTTCACTTTTATGCTGTTCTTTTCCCTTGGGGTTTGCGACTTATCCCCATAAAAAAGACCAAGCAACTAAAACTTTAATTCAACGCCCTAGGCGCCATTATTGGCTCTTGAGGAGCTTTATTTTTTAATCCAAAGCAGAAAAATGTCAACTTTGTAGTATTTTCAATTTCTTTGTCTAAGGTCAAATTTTTTTTAATTTCTCGAAGGGCTTCGAGCAATTTCAAAATTTTCATTTTTTGCAGTATTTCCAATTTTTTTTCTAATGTCAATTTTTTTTTAGTTTCTAGACAGCCTTCAAAAATGCAAAAATTTTCAGTTTTGTAGTATTTTCAATTTCTTTCTCTGAGCTCAATTTTTTTTAGTTTCTCAAAGGGAGTCGAGAAATTTCAAAAATCTAAATTTATAGTATTTTAAATTTCTTTCTCTAGGCCATTTTTTTTCAGTCTCTCGAAGGGCTTTAATGGCTGGCAATGAACTTGTGCCTATATCAAACACGGCTGGGTTAGCCTTGATCCGAACCTCTGGGCCGAATGGAGATACTTATAGACCTGTTGGAACAATCCCAGCTCTGGCTGCTGGCAATGAAGTTGTTCTAAGTGAGAGTGTCTCTTCTGAACAAATCTATAATACTGGACGCCAAGCTATGACCTACGTTCCTATGACCAGTTTGGTAATTATGATTTTTTTTTTATAATGAAGTGAAAATCAGCTAATTAGTTGTAATATTTACTAGAGCAATTAAAAAAAAAACAACTTAAGAATATGTGAGTAGTGTGATAGTACGAATCTGCGGACGATTAACACGACTTGTGGTTACATCATAATTCCTGATTGATGATGAGGCCTTCAGAACGAAAGTTTCCTGCTGCTGAATAAGGCTAGTTCTGGGCGAATTCCCCCCTCCTTTCCCCTGTAAAATTCCCACCATGGACAATTCCCACTTGAAAAATTCTGATGGCAATTTTCCGGGGAGGGGGGGGGGTATTAGATGAATACTTCAAGACTAGCATTATATTACTTCTCGTTAGTTCGCTTAGAGGTAAAGCCGTCAATGGAAATCAAGCAACTTTTGAAATGAAATTTTTGTTTGTTTGTGGAAAAAAAACCCGAAAAAACGTGAAAAGACATTCAAAGAGTTAAGCATCGGGGGTCACTAATTCAGATAAGTGTAGGGCGGGGGGGATTGTAAACTGTTTTTTTTTTAATCTAGCATTGGGCAGTGTTGGGGTTCCACCCCCTGTTTCTTTTCCTTTCAGATAAATGACCTGTTTTCTTTTTCTTAATTACATTTGCTTATAGTATAATTTCAAAAGACAGGTTAAATTCCCGTTACTAAGCGATAGTGGTTTTGCAATAGGTAAGCTTTGAACCAAGTTTATTTTTGTACTTCCGGGTTTGGGAGTCATTGAAAAATAAATCTTAAGAAGTTGAATTGGGTTTGAATGAGGATGTAGCTGATTGGCTGGGCCAAGCGGAGGTCCACCCATATGAACAGTTGTGTAGAGATTATTATTATTTTTGAGTCTGCGTTATGACCCCGTTTGGGGAAGGATATTTTGGTTGTCATATGTGACCCTTTTTGGAAGAATACAAGTAAGGTATTCTCTACAAACTGTGTACTATTTTCCGTAACCCAGGCAGGGTAGGAATAGAACTACGAGGTACCATCATTATTATATTGACAGGGAGGTTTTTTACCTCCAAGAAGAGAGTTAAGAGATTTTCTAGCCGTAACCCAAGGTGGGTACATTTGGCTTTAGAAATTGGCCATTTGACCACTCGATCGCGTTATCATACCATGGGACAGGGTATACTGTAAACAGGGTAGTACCAAACCCGATATTTGCAGAACCGTTGGGGTAAGAGCGGGAATCCCACTAATATTTGGGCCGACAAGGGGTTCTCCCCTTGGAGTAAGTGGCATAGCAACCTTTTTGCATCAATAAGTGGCGATACCCGTACATACACCCCAATAAGTTGTGGCAGCAAGAACAGGAACTATTAACAGGATTGATTTGGAAATATCACCAAGAGTTTAAAATAATCATGATAGGCCTAATAGAAGCCCGCTGGGGAATTCCAGAAAGGGAGATTTTATCACAACTAACTTCTAGGCTGTCAAATAGCCATAATAATTTGTCTAAGAATCAATCGCTAGAAAAAGAAAATTACCAGACATTAAACACTTTTACGGGAAAATATGCTACTTGGTTGACAAGGCGGGGAGGTGGACCGGCCCATAAAACAAATTGGGAGGCTGTGCCACCCTGTCGGAAAACAAAATACTTGATACGCGGGTTCAACATGTTGATAATCCACAAAAATGGGATGCGGAAATAAATAGACAAGATAGTATTGAAAATAAGACGCGCGAAATTGATTTTTCAGGAAAATTTGCAAATAATAGAAACTTGAGAAAAATTTTAATGAATATGAGACGCTAACAAGTACAGGCCAAAATGAAACGCTGAGTGTACCAGAGAAAAAGGAGACGAAATTTATTGTGCGTGCTTTTCCTTGGAAAGTTCGAGAAATTTTAGTAGAATATGAAAAACCAAATGTCGGAGTTCAATTCCCATTTGATAACGAACTATTTGTTTCGGCGGTAAGAATAAAGAAGACTAAAAGAGAGAAAAGAAATATTAAACGGACCTACAATGAAGTTATGCAGTCAAAGAAGGTGGACACTGGAGTCCAAATCAGATTTAACAATGATTTATTATTTTGCGCGAAAGACAGAATTGAGAAAAGTAGAGATGAAAAGAAAAGTGTAGAAAAGAGACAACATTCGGAGATTCAGCCTGCAGTGGCGAAAAATAAAAAAAATTTTTGGATGGGCTGTGCCTTGAAAACATAAATAATAGGGAGAAAAATAAAATGTTGGATGGGCTGTACCTTGAAAACATAGATAATAAGGGGGACAAAGAGGTCAAAGACCCATGGGGAATAAAACAAGATGGTTACAAAATCGAGATGAATGACCTACAACAGGTTGGGGGAAAGTTGGGAGATATGGAATGTCGAGTCGGATTGGAAAGATTTGGAAAGGAATCTGATATTGGTCTGATCAGCTTAAAAGAGGGTTTGTTCCTTTTTGAGGGGGAGGAATCCCTTGGGGAAGATCCCCTCCGGGAAGTCGCGAGAGATAGTCCTTTTCCTCAATGCACAACTGGCGGACAAGTTGTGATCCCTTTACCGAGATTTTGCCTTTCTGATCTGGAGTCCTTGGGGATACTCTCTCCCAGTCACTTCATATTTCACCCAAACCTTTGTCCAGTAACCCTATTCATAGCTGTTATTCTTCATGGGAATCGACTATTATTTCCGGCAAATTGTATTCAGTGGGATATGTATCCAAGTTTCATCTTCAATTAGCTTCAACGCATCAACGCATATTAATTATCCCAGGGAGGGAGCCCAGAAAAAAGGCGATTCATGGTTCGCGAAAAATTTTACTTCATTTCCAGTACCCCTATCGTTGTCACTGGCCTTTGTATTTTCGGCCTTAGATTATTTGAAATTATGCCAAGAGGCAATTTACTTTTGATTGAGATGTGGGGTTGTTTCCACAGATGGAAATTAAGAGGCTAGTGCAGCCAATTTTTCACGATGGCTGGCATCATCATATGTGCCAGAAACTGATTCTCTGCTCCTCTCAAATGTAAATTCGTGAGAGCGAGAAAATTTTTGGTTTGGATTGTGCTGCGCACAATCATTACCTACGAATCTTGAAGATTTCAACTTTCAAGCATTAATGTGGATGCTATACGATTTAGACCATGGTGGTCCTACAGTAGAGACGTGTCGAGGACGACCGTTCTAGTGCCAAGCGGTGGAAGTAGCAGCACAGACACTGGTGGAAGAGAGAAAGCATGGATTTTGTAAAGTTGAAGTTAAGTGTTTATATTTGTAAGGGTGGACCAAGGTAGCGCGTGGGCGGTCATTTATCTTACGGGGGGAGGTGTTGGGGTTCCACCCCTGTTTCTTTTCCTTTCAGATAAATGATCTGTTTTCTTTTTCTTAATTACATTTGCTTATAGTATAATTTCAAAAGACAGGTTAAATTCCGTTACTAAGCGATAGTGGTTTTGCAATAGGTAAGCTTTGAACCAAGTTTATTTTTGTACTTCCGGGTTTGGGAGTCATTGAAAAATAAATCTAAGAAGTTGAATTGGGTTTGAATGAGGATGTAGCTGATTGGCTGGGCCAAGCGGAGGTCCACCCATATGAACAGTTGTGTAAAGATTATTATTATTTTTGAGTCTGCGTTTTGACCCCGTTTGGGGAAGGATATTTCGGTTGTTATATGTGACCCTTTTTGGAAGAATTTGGAAGTAAGGTATTTTCTACAAACTGTGTACTATTTTCCGTAACCCAGGCAGGGTAGAACTACGAGGTACCGTCATTATTATATTGACAGGGAGGTTTGTTACCTCCAAGGAGAGAGTTAAGAGATTTTCTAGCCGTAACCCAAGGCGGGTACATTTGGCTTTAGAAAGTGGCCATTTGACCACTCGATCGCGTTATCATACCCTGGGACAGGGTATACTGTAAATAGGGTAGTACCAAACCCGATATTTGCAGAACCGTTGGGGTAAGAGCGGGAATCCCACTAATATTTGGGCCGACAAGGGGTTCTCCCCTTTGAGTAAGTGGCATAGCAACCTTTTTGCGCCATTTTTACATCAATAAGTGGCGACACCCGTACTTACACCCCGATAGGTAGCTTTATTGCTTTTTGTTTTGTTTGTTTTTTTCAATGAAAATACCTAGAAAGTTTTATTTTCAATCTAGGGGAGGGGGAGCAAACAAAATATACGGGGGAATGCAACACCATTAAGGTGGGGGACACAAACATGCCTATGTTTTTTTATTGAACACACCTTAATGATCCGCAGGTAGTTTCTGCCTACCTATATTATTAGTAATGTCAGTAACTCTTGCCCAAACACTAATCTTTAGTTCTTAAAACAATCATATGACGCTATATGACGCTATATAACACTTATGACGCTATATAACGGTTATATGAAGAAATTATTTCTCTATGTACCGCTGGAGTCATTAGGTGTCCCATCATCACCAGAGAGTATATGCAATGGTTTTTTTTTTGTGTCTGTCGTTCAGCAAGCTTTTGTGCTTGCTGTATAAAAGTAAACATTGGAATAAAATATAAAATGAAAATAAATAACTGAAGTAAAATAATTATAAAACATAAGATAACTAGATAAAATAAAAAATAAATAAAGTATATACAAAATAAAGATTAAAAACTACTTTCATTTCATAAAACGCTTATTGAAGCTTAAAAACTTTGCTAAAGCTTAACTCAGCTCTACTAACTCTAGAAATAAATTTAATATAAATAAATTTATAAAATATAGTATAATTTATATAGTTTTAAAATTATGTATAAATTTACTTAAATAAACTTGAATAAGAAAATTTTGTTTCAAAACAACTATCAAGCAGTTCGTGGCAACGAACTGTAAGTAAGGAGCAACCCGGCTCAATAGTAACCGAAACTCTAAAAAAAAGGAATTTTGATACCAAAAGAATCAGATTTTTGTACTGATTTCAAATATATAAGTTTCATCAAGTTTAGTCTTACCCATCAAAAGTTACGTTCCTGAAAAAATTTGCCTTAATTT
Source organism: Artemia sinica (assembly GCA_027921565.1). NCBI lineage: Eukaryota > Metazoa > Arthropoda > Branchiopoda > Anostraca > Artemiidae > Artemia > Artemia sinica. Next base: position 8,316,031 of record CM051256.1, read on the forward strand.
CGAAAAAAGGAAGAAACATCCCCTTAAAAGGCATAGAACCTTAATGAAAATCACACCATCAGATTCAGCATATCAGAAAACCCTATGAGACCCTATTAGTAGTAGAGGTTTCAAGCTCATATGTGCAAAAATGTAGAATTTTGTGTTTTTTGCCAGAAGAAAGATCACGGATTCGTGTTCATTTGTTTTTTTTTTTGTTGTTTTTTTTCCATGGGTGATCGTATCGACCCAGTGGCCCTAGAATATCGTGGGAGGGATCATTCGAATGGAAATTAAAAGCTGTAGTGCCATTTTTAAGTGACCAAAAAAAATTGAGGGGAACTAGGCGCGGGAGGGGGCCCCTCCCACGCTCATTTTTTCCCAAAGTCACCCGATCAAAATTTTGAGATAGCCATTTTGTTCAGCATAGTCGAAAATTATAATAACTATGTCTTTGAGGATGACTTAATCCCCCACAGTCCCCGGGGGAAGGGCTGCAAGTTATGAACTTTGCCCAATGTTTACATATAGCATTGGTTATTGGGAAGTATACAGACGTTTTCAGGGGGAATTTTTTCTGGTAGTGGGGAGGGGGGTGGATTGGGGGTTACGTGGGAGTATCTTTTTAGGGAGGAAGTTTTCATGGGGAGAGGGAAATTGCTATGAAGGGGGCGCCGGATTTCCCAGTATTATTTAAAAAAAGGTCAGAAATTAAATTAAAAAAACAGTTTTCAACTGAAAAACTTTTCAACATCAAAACTTAAAACGAACAGAAACTATTACGTATGTGATTGGGTTGGCCCCCTAGCCAATACCTCGCTCCTTACGCTAAAGTTTTTTTTTAGCACTTTCATAAGAGCTATTTATTCTAATTAACGGCCTTTGTGATTAAGGGGTCATTTTAAAGAAATGGAAAAATATTCGAACTAGCGTAAAGAGCGTGGTATTGACTAGGGGGCAAACTCCCGTAAGATACGGAATAAAAATGTACGAATATAGAAGTTCGGTACGTAAGTTAATTCGTAAGTTACGTATATTTATTACTAATAAAACGTTCGTAAATAAAATTAAACAGCTTTCGAGAAAGCCATTTAGCCAAAAAAAGGTAAAATTAATATGCAAATTTCGTTTTAATTATTCATGGCCGGTGAGCCAAAATGAAAACCTGCATTAATTTAAAAACGTTCAGAAATTAAATAAAAAAAAACAAGTTTTTTTTAACTGAAAGTAAGGAGCGACATTAAAACTTAAACGAACAGAAATTATTCCGTATGTGAAAGGGGCTGTCCCCTCCTCAACGCCTCGCTCTTTGCGCTAAAGTTTTTTATTGTTTTAAAAAATCGAGTTGTGAGAAAGAGTCAAGCTTTAGCGTAAAGAACGAGGCGTTGAGGAGGGGACAGCCCCTTTCATAGACGGAATAATGTCTGTTCGTTTTAAGTTTTTATGTCGCTCCCTACTTTTCAGTTAAAAAAACTTTTTTTATTTATTTAATCTTAAGCAAAGAACGCCAAAATTTTGTCTTTTTTCAATAATAATAATAAAAAAATCATTTCCGTGATAAATCGGTTCCATGAATCAGCTGGGCTTACAATGGAATCAAAAAGTGTAAACAATATGCATAAACTCAAAAGTAAAACTCTAAAAGGTCAATCATTATACGAAGAATTTTACCGACTTTTTTTTACCGAGTGACCAAAAACATGGGGGGCTTCCCCCTCCCCCCCATGCGTGTTGGCCCTGGTTGAAGTTACACATTTAACCATGATAGGTTAGTGTGCAAGCCATCTGGAAGTCAAAAGTACATTATACAGACTTGAAAGTACCTTCAGCTGTATGCATGTTTTACAGACCCCCATAATATCTCCCTTAAGGTAGATTCTAGTGAGAAACATGGCTTGTACCATATTTTTTTTTACATATTGTTGCAAAACTCGCAGCATTTTGACAATAAACGGTAGGGGTAGAAGAAACACGCTAAATAAGTGTTTAAACAACAAATGAGGTCAAAGCAGACCCCCATAAATATCTCCCTTAAGGTAGATTCTGGTGAGAAATATGGCTTGTACCATATTTTTTTTTACATATTGTTGCAAAACTCGCAGCATTTTGACAATAAACGGTAGGGGTAGAAGAAATACGCTAAATAAGTGTTTAAACAACAAATGAGGTCAAAGCGGTTAAAATAATAATTTAGGCTTTTTTTTGTATGAATGAAAGGCAGTGTTGTCTTTAAAGTTACTTTAGATCTTCAGCCAGAGCATTATAAAAAGTATATTCATTTCTCAAGTTGACCCTTTGTTGGATAAGATTTCCGCAATTCGGAGGTATAAATCGTAGTTGCTTCGAAAAAAGAATCCACATTTACTTTCAATGATAAGAATTGCTTAGAATATACTACTAATTTATCTACGGTGGGAACTACACTCGAATTGTTCTGCACTGCGATGAGGGTTGGAGGAATGGCCTCGGCATGGTTTTTTTTTTTTGCGCCGCCGCTGTCCATTCTTGAACCGAGACGCCGTTGCTCCTGACTTCGATACTTTCTTTCACCATGAGTTGCATACGGTCTTCAAACATGTCTTCACTTTCAAAACCGCCGTTCCAGGGAATCCACAAAAGCTATACTGTCCTTAGAAACTAATCAAAGTTAAGAGGCGCTTAAAATAAAGTTTAGGGGCATATTTAAAAAAAAAATCATTTTTAAAAATATTCATTTTAAAAACATTTATTTTTAAAAACACATTTCTTTTGTTTTTTATCGAAAGAATGGAAACAAATTGCCTTTCCTCCTCTAGATACTGAAAAACGCCTTTTTTGTCTCGTTATTTTTTTTAATGAAGAAAAATTCTACCCCCCCCCCCCCCCCCCACATGTTTATGAATTGGTGCCCCTGTACAAAGTTACTAACAATGACTAGATTTATTCGAAAGTTACAGTGAAGTTCTGATTACCTTAAAAAATCTTATTTTCATACTATTTTTTTTTTTTCAAGAAGTCCTTATTAATATTTCTCGTGAAGAATTTTGGGAAGAAAGAATCTTCCTTGACTAATTTTGTTCATCCTATTGGTGCTATTTTCTTGCTTTAAAAATCGGGTAAATAAACAACAACACAGGGGGTATTTCATTAATTACTACTACTACTACTAACAACTCACCGCAGCACCAAGCCGCCTGAGGCCAAAACAGCTGTGCACGCTCCTCCTCCATCCCAATCTATTCAAAGCCTCCCTTTTTACACCCGCCTACGAAGTTCCCGTTTCCTTTAAATCTTTTTTTATGACGTCCTCCCGCCCCAGACGAGGATGACCTTCTTTCCGTTTAGCCCTAGACGGTTGGCCGAAAAGAACAATCTTTGGCAATTTGTCATCCTTTATCCGCACAACGTGCCCTAGCCACCTCAACCTTTCTTTCATTATAGCCCTAGAGAGCGGTACTGAACCACATTTTTTGTATTAAACCTCAGTTTCTTATGATAGCCCGATCTATGCAGCTTCCAATAAACATCATAACCCTGTTCAGGCTTGCCTCTGCCTGCAATTAGATTTCCTGAAGATACAAAATCTGTCTTATGCCTGGATGGTGACACACTGTCCGTGAGACACGTTGAGCAACTTGAGACACGTTGTCCGTGAGAAACGTTGAGCAACTTGAGACACGTTGTCCGTGAGACACGTTGAGCAACTTGAGACACGTTGTCCTTGAGACACGTTGAGCAACTTGAGACACGTTGTCCGTGAGGACAGGGGCTAGAGTCCTGGTTCCGCTGGTTATTTACTTTGAACGGGAATCAATGGCGTGACTCTGTCAGCTCAACCAGGGTTGACCAGCTCTAAATTGTTACCTGGAGGAATCTGGGGAAGGTAAACAGGAAGGGTTCGTGAAAGCATTGAATGGCTAGACCCCCCCTCCCCCTCATTGCTCTTCATAGCTGAAGGACCGTGAAACAGAGGTCAGCACCGCCGGTAGGGACTGTAAAACCCAGTGTCGTATACTTTATCTTTTTCACCTTTACTTTTCTGCTAAGTACGGCAACATAGACACTGCGTAATCTTGCGCTACTAATTTTTGTTCTCCCATTTTCTGTCTCTTATAGGGATCCAGAAGTGAAGGAACTTCATCTCTTGCGCCGGCAATCTTTGGTTCTTCTCAACAAGAAAAAGTTGAATTGAATGAAAATGTGATTTCTCTTTTGTTGAGGATACATAGTAAATTAAGCGGTGTGAATGATAGCTATTCACCCCCTCCCGAGCAACAGTCCACAAGTGAAGAAGATCAAAATGGCAGTTGTATCGGAGATGGACCTTTTTTTGTGGGAAAGGTTTGTAGAAGAATATTCTATTAATGAATCAGCCGCAGTTTATTAATAATGAAAAAAATTGATGTTAGCAAAAGAAAAGGAAACTCGTTCATTTTCTATGTACAAGGTTTCTTTTTTGTTTTGTTTTGTTTTTTTTTTTTTTTTTTTTTTTTTTTTTTTTTTTTTTTTTTTTTTTTTTTTTTTTTTTTTTTTTTTTTTTTTTTTTTAAATTGCAAGTGTATTCGAAAGAATTCGTTTGTAGTCGTTTATTGATATTATTTGTTGCTTCACCCTGATTTCTTTGTTTTTTTTTTTTTTTTTTTTTTTTTAGGCTGAGGTGGCGTCTCAAACATGTAGCATTGTAACGAGATATATTAATGTCATGTTTCGTTCTTGAAGTTGTTATTCCTTTATTCTTCTCTTGTGCTTTTTTTAACCTTTGTTTTAACCCTTATTTTGGATACATTTACATTTAAATAGATAAATTACATATTACGATAATAGTTTAGCTTTAAATTAACAGATTAAATTTAAGTCCTAAGCTTGAATTTATTACGATAAGGACTTTTATTTTCTCTTCTCTTTTTAGCTTCAGGTTCATTGAGCTGCTACTTTTGATGCGGGTTTTAAAAGTCTGATGTTATGGACATCCAAAGCCCAGCCAGTGGTGGCAGTTGGGGGGGAGCGGGGCAGTTGCTTCCCTAGATTCTTTACCCATATTAGGTCTGTTAATACCTGAAAATTCTGATTTTCTACTTCCTTTCTTCTGGTTAAATCAACATGAAGCTTTTAGGGCAGTACTAAATTTGGTCAGTGTTGCCACATTGATACGTGACAATAAATACACAAAGCTAATTACTTAAGTCTGACAACGTTTTGCGTCCGTAACAATTTAAACATTGACAGTTGATTAATTCCCGAATGCAACTACGCCTTAAAGGAAATATGGCATAGGAAAGCTACGCTTTCTTAATCTTTTTGGTGCCATATGTTTTTAATTTCTTTCTGTTGATTTTTACACGCTCTTGTTTATTTTTATTCTTTTTATTATTATTTGGCAACTGCTACTCCTAAGAATTGCGTAATTCTACATGGCGATCTTTTTCACTAAAGATCGAATTCCTGATTTTCATATTTTCAAGATATACGAGTGTGATTTTGGTTGTGTAAGTTTCTTCAGAACAATAGCTTCAATTGGCTAGGTAATATTATTAGTAAAGATAGTGGATATTAGGGCCGTCACGTATGGGGGGGGGGAGATTTGGGCACTCGGGCGGCTTGGTTAAATAAAGAGTATGAAAATAGTGAGATTAGATATGTCGAAATATCAATCTCTGTCGGTAAGTGCATCGGTTTTACTGACTCGTGCAGTGATTTTACGTATTGTATTCAGAACGGACATTATGCTAATTATTAATTAAAAAAAACAGTTGGCAAAAATGACCAGCCAGTCGGTAAAATTCCTCGCCCCCCCCCCCACATTTTGGTTAGTAACGACTGCGGTGGGTGCAGTGAAGATGTAAATATTAGAATAGCTGAGGTCCAGGGTATCTTTTCACAGTTGAAAAAGTTTGAGAAGATAGCTCTGCGAAGTAAGACTATAATCTTGTAAGCTGAAGTATTGACTGTGATCAAGTATAGTTGTGAAACCTGGGCGCTTCGGAAGACGCATTTGTTTGATGTTCTCAAGGGGAATTGCTTACGGGTGGTTTTGGGTACCCGTTTTACTGAACGTATTTCCGACAACAAGCTGTAGGGAAAATGTAGCCCTATCCCACTCTCTAGGACAAAAAAAGATTCAGATGGCTGGGACACGTTTTGCAGTTGGAATTCACCATATTGTAGGGCCAAATGAAAAGAAAGTTGTCCTAGAATCGTATGGAAGGAGGTCGTAAGGAAAGATTTAAAGAAAAATGGAACTTTTGGAAGGGGTAAAGAGGGTAGCTTTGAATAGATTGGGCTGATCGAGGAGCTTGCGCTGTTGTATTAGCCTCAGATTAACTTGGTGATGCAGTGAGCGGTTAGCAGTTGTAGTTAAGTTATCCCAATTCTTTAGCTACTGTATATCTCGTATATCTTTGTTTTTCGGGTATTTTTGGACTATTCTTAAGTTTCCATTACCCTTTTTGTATTGTCATTTTTTTTATTTTTTTTTTAGTCTTGGCATTTACCTTCAAATAATTCATCTCATTTCTTTTACAGCTACTTGACAAAATTTGGAAGTTGGATGAAAAGTGCAGAAATTGTATTAACGAATCGCGTCGGACTATTTGGCCTCGAACTCAGGAAATGATCGATCAAGAGACCCGAGAAAAAGAAGCAAAGGAAAAGGAAGAGAGAAAACGAAAGGCAAAGGAAAGACAACAGAAACTTATGGCAGAATTCGCCTCCAAGCAAAAATCATTTATTGACAAATACAAAGCAATGGAAACAGGTTAGTGACTCAGTTCTGACAGAAAACGGCTATAGTAGGTACTAATAAAAATGGGATTTCACATTGGCAGCAAGATTTCACGTCGTCAGGTGGTCGAAAGTTTTTTACTTGAAAACTGTATATAAAATTATGGCCGAAATGTTTGTCCGACTCGTAAAAACGTAACAAAAATGAATATAAATAAATTTAATACGTTTTTTCTTGTAAAACACCCCCCCCCTCCCGAAAATAAATCCTGGATACGGCCCTGCTCTACAGTAAAAAAAAAAAAATATTGCGTTTCCGTATGTTTTTTACGATATAAAAAAAAAAAAATGCATTTTAGGATGATCATATGATAAGAATTCGCTTAATTTTGGTATCACATCTGCCAATTGAGCCCAGTCCAATGAATAACCTTTTGTTCTAAAGTGTATTTTTCATTATTCTTTTATAGATTAGTTTGTTGTTCTTTACAGGGGGTGTAATGACTGTTTGGCTCTTAAGATAATATTCCTGTTCTTTATACGTGTGTTTTCAGCAAAGCTCTAGTTTTGCATAATCCATATTGAGTTGATTTATATCGCTGGCACCACTTATTGGGTTGATTTATATCGCTGGCACAACTTATTGGGGTGTAAGGTACGGGGGTCACCACTTATTGGTGCAAAAATGGCGCAAAAAGGTTGCGATGCCACTTACTCGAGGGGGAGAAACCCTTGTCGGCCCAAATGTTAGTGGGATTCCCGCGCTTACCCCAACGGTTCCTTTTCTATCGGGTATGTCAGTGCCTGATTTACAATATACACTGCCTTAGGGTACGATAGCGTGATCTAATGGTCCCAGGGGCCACTGTAAGGCTAAGGGTTACTGGTAATGTTTCTAACTATCTCCTTGGACTCGACCTAGGCTAAAAAGTCAAAGATTATATAGTATAAAAAATCTTACTGTAATCAGTCACGCTGCAAAAAAGGAACTAACTAAATCACACTTCCAATTTTCCCCCAGCTCGCTCAGCCAGCCGCGTGCCTGCGATGGGTGATGGGTTGGTGGGTGAATTTTTCCAGCCAATCCAAAGGCTTACTAATTACTGGTCAATCATCCCCAACTGCGCACTTAATGCCTCGTGGTCTGTGTAACCAACTACGCAATTAAAGAAGGACAGAAAATGGCGCCACCAAAATTAAAGGAAAATTAATAATTATTACTTGGGGGAAGAGAATAATTAAGGGACCGAAAGAAAAGAATCTGGGAAGGGCATTTATCTGAAACAAACTGGGACCAAGGGTTCCAACAATCCACAAATGTAGGGAATTGTCAATAGCCGATTTATTTGGGCTAGTTTTATAGATGTGTATTGCATAATATGCAAAGTAATAACTATGTTTATTTTAAGTTTTAGCTCTGCTCTTTACTTCCATTCGGAAGACTTTGCTTTTTAAGAATCCCCTCCCCTCCCCGTCTAGACTTTGATAAATGGATTTTGCCCTCCCCCTTCTATATTTTGAAAAATGCATTTTGACTCCCTCTCCCCTCAATTTTCGTTTGGCTGCAGGGGCGTCGTTTGGGGGTGGGAAGGGGGGCACTTGCTCCCTCCCCCCCAATAATGAGGACAAAAAAATATTATACATACCATGCCCTTTGACTATCCAGATATTGACCCCTCTTGCCCCCCCCCCAATAAAAATGCTGGAGATTCGCCCCTGTTTGGCTGGTATGTATTTTTGAAAGTGAAATTTGCGAAGTCTGTCTAGGAAAAGTGTACAATGGAAATGATTTATATTTAATTTAAATGAAGGCTTTTGGAAGTTACGCTTTAACCTTAACTTAAAGCTCTTATCCCTTTGTACAAATGAATAAGAGCATTTATTTTATAAAAAAGCTAATTTCTTACTAAGCATGAGTGAGAGCCAGTTTCTCACTAAACATGAAACTAAACTGAATCAGGGACTTGAATAGCTTCTCATTAAACACATTAGAACATGGGATAGGATCAACCGGTCCAAATGCCACACTGAGATTTTGCTTAAGGATATGGTTAATGTAACGGTTCTAAAGGAACAAGCAGCATTATGTCACCTACAGAAATAAATATGTAGCCTCAAATGAAGGCCGTATCCGTGGGGAGGTGGAGTCGTGTTTGAACCTCCACGAAACATTTCTCCAATTCTTAAATTTGTCGTGAAAATATTGGTGATAAAACCTAATTTTGATAAAAAACATGTTTCTCTCCCCCTCCTCCCCCCCCCCGAAAAAATATTTTCGTACCTTCTTCCCGCTTTTTCCCGCCGAAGAAAAACTCTTTATAAGAAATCTACTTATCGATCATTGTGAATAATGTGCCTCCAATGTAATTAGCGTATTAGCCCTTTTTAAAGACCGTAATCGAAATCAAAAATCCTTTCGAAGCCCATCGTGCCCTAGGGATACCTCCAACCAAACGGTATTAGTTGCAAATTTTAAAATGCTTATTTCAATCAGAACAGTCTGAAAAAACTCTTCTAGGATGGCGTGGTAAGTGCAGCCCTATGGTAAGGGTCCCAAACTTAACAACTAGCTATTATAAATGCAAGCAAAATCAAGTGGGGTATAGGACAAAACCCAAAAAAGTAAAAGTTTGGTAAACCCAGGGTATTCCATGGAAAATACCTTTAATATAAATACATTTGGTATTTTTGTTGGTAAGTAGACCCCCCCCCCCCCCTTTAAATTGCCCCTTCCTTCCACTTCTTTACGAATCATCTTCTGCTAGTTAAAAGAGTAGTTCCACCTTCTAAAAGAATTGGAAACTTGAGTTGGGTCTTTGGCGATTTAATATGAGCAATAGGGATTACATCTGGGTAATTCATTAAACTGGGAAATTTGGAAGAAAATTACATATTTGATATGATATTGTGATTAACCTACAGTGTAATTATCATTAAAGCCGAAATTTCTCTGTAAGGGGTAATTAATCAACAAGACATTCTTTATTTTAAGAACTATTTAAAGTCAAAATCGAGTCTGCACGAAGTTGGCCTAGGCTAGCTTGAAAAATTCTTTGCAGGATAAGTAGGCTAGTTGACTTTAAACTGATAGTTGGAAATTCTCGTTTTTTTTTTCTCATGCACTTTGAAGTGCCTGGATTTTATTAGGGACATTCCGAAACTAATAGGGTAACCATTAAAAAAAAAAATTCAAAGACACATCAAAAATTTATTTATGTGCATTTTTGTTACGTATTTACGATGTGAACCAACATCTCCAGTTGGGGGGGGGGGGGGGGGGTGGTTCTCGAACCCCTAACCTCCCCCTGGATACGGCTTTGGGTCTTCGCATCAAATCAGTGGTACTACAAATCATTCGAACACTATAATCAGAACAGTGGCGTCAATTTATGAAAATTTAGGCGGGAAGCGGCAAAATTTATTTTTATATCGCGGGGGGGGGGAGGAGCAATTTGTCAATTTTTTAATTAAAATGGCAAAAAGACTGTTTTCAAGGATCATGTCCTCTTTACAAAATCTAGGGAGCATATACTTCCTCTCTTCCCCGACATATTTTTCAGATAGTTAGAACAGAAATCTAATCATAAACTCCTGTAGGCAGGTGCGTAGAGTAGGGGGCTCATCTCCCCTGAAATCCTAACATTTCTAAATCTCTAGGCGGTTCTTATGCTATTAATGTATAAAATTAATTTTATTATTGCCCCCCTTCCAGGGATGGATCCAGGATTTTTTACAGGGGGGGGGGAGAGGGGGCGCAAAATAGGTTAATCTGATAAACTTGCGTTAGGAGCAAGTTTATTTAACGCAAACTTGCGTTAATTATGTAAATTACACTACTTTAGACTACGTTAGGCGGGCGCCCCCCTCGCCCCCCCCCTCTGGATCCGCCACTGCCCCCTCCACCCAAAAAAAAAATACCTGCATCCATACCTGTCCCCCAGTTTTAAATGCTATGCTGCCATGAAGATGGCAGATTTGTCCCTAAACATACGTCCAAAATTGCATAAACTTCACGAGTGCTGAATACTGTGTTAAATTCATGTGAGTCATGTGAAGATTTTCAATTTGTATGATTAAAAGTTGGGCATGAGCTTGTGATCCGTAGAAATTTAATGAGACATCTAGGTGTTATTTTAGAATAAGCGTTAAACAACTCTGTTCATTCTCTCAACCGAATATGTTTTTTTAAGCCAAAAGGCCTTACCACTATTGATACTTATGGATACAATAATTAGGGGAGCAAATTGGATTTTAGGGGAGCAATTGCTCCTCTCTAGACTCTGATAAATATTTTTTTTTGATAATTTCATTGAAAAATGCCTTTTTTGTATTTTAATAGCACCCCTCCCAAATTTCTATGAATTGATGCCACTGCTGATAAAGCATTTTAGATCTATCGAACATCATAAAGGCTGACTTTTGACTTGTTGATGCCTAACCATTTCTCCATTTTTGCCATTATGCCACATGTCACTCCATTTAACCACTTCTCCATCAGTAATATATTCTGAAGTTTTACTGTAATAACACTAGCTGCTATGTTTCAATTGTTATCGTTCAACAGTCCCAAACTGCGCGGGACTGTTGAAGCGTGCCCAAACTGAAAGGGCGTATTTGACGTATTCATAATGTTATATAAGCACTAAAGACTAATATAATAAAGACTAATATAAGCACTAAGAGACTTTAAAGATGAATGCTATATTAAGTATTTTCTAAGGCCAGTTTGATTATTCAACATAATGAAAATAAGGTTTAAGCTCTCCTCAGCTATGGAAATTCAGTCTTTACGGTGTTCTTGATAAGCAGTAATTTTGACTTGACTTTTGCCATGTCATTCTCAGGCTTGTTGACACAAATAAACAAGGCATAGGTCAAATCGAAACTATTGATTGGCAGCTTTATCGTAAAGCTGGAATATCCATAGCAAAGGTCAGCTTAGACACCATTTTCATTAAAAAAATGAAAAAAAAAGTTTATAGAAGGAACTTATGTTAGGGGTAGTTTAATAAAAAAAAGAAAATTTCAAATTTTGCATAATTAAAACAAAAGACACAATATCAATTAAATTTTAGCTACTTATTTGATAGGAGTAGGAAACTAAAAAATGAAGAACTTTAAGTTAAATTGAATTAAAGCAACAAATACAATATACAATCTTAGTTGCAATTTAGTTATAATCGATGCTGCAAAACGCAGAATATATGTTTTAGTTGCATGTAGTGCCACAAATATATATATATATATATATTTCAAAATATGAACACAGGCTCAAAAGATCAAAGTAGAAGTACTACCGCGTCTGGGGAAACCGACGACCCCTGTGATTTGATGATGATAAGGAATGACAATGATGATGAATTTGCTACCGCGTACGGGGAAGCCGACGACCATCATAGGCCTAGGATGACTCCCAGACGGGATGAAGGTTTAATATCGGCGAAAAACACTCTCAATATTGGTACACTAAATACCCGGACTTTAGCTAAACCTGGCAAAATGGATCTGGTGTTGAAAGAGATTGATAGATACAAGTGGGATATAGTCGGTATGTCTGAGACACACCTTCCTCGAATCGGAGAAGAAAACATCCTTGGAACCACTTTCCTACTGTCGGGACGTTCTGATGGTGTCCATCGGCAGGGTGTCGGCTTCATCCTCTCTCCGGCCGCCAAAAGGTCACTAATGACCTTCACTCTTGTATCGGAGAGAATAGCGACCATCCGCCTGAAAGGGTCCATCAAAAATCTCTCAGTCGTCCAGATATATGCCCCGGATTCAGCCCGTAGTGAAGAGGAGTGCGACCAATTCTACTTTCAGCTACAAAGCATCACTGACCATATCCCCAAAAATGATATACTTATCGTGTTGGGTGACTTTAATGCGATAGTTGGCAGTTGCCATGCTGGTCGAAAAGATGTCATGGGCCCACACGGACATGGCCATCTTAATGCAAGGGGAGAACGGCTTATTGACTTCTGCTGGGAGAATGAACTCTATATCACTAATACCGCTTTTAAGCACAGACACCGCCGAAAGGTAACATGGAGATCCTCTGATGGAGTCACTGAAACTATGATCGACTACGTCCTGATATCCAAACGTTGGAAGTCATCTGTAATGGACACTGTCTCACTACCCGGTGCAGATTTCGACTCGGACCACACACTCCTGATGTCCAAAATCAAGTTGAGTTTAAAACGTCTCTCAAAAACCACAAAAATCCCAAGATTCCGAATGGAACTCCTCCGAGATCCCACCAAAAAAGCCACGTATAACTCTAGCCTGTCTACAAAATTCCGTGACATCCTGAGTACATCCAATCCACTCACAACTCCCGAAGAGATTGATCGCTTGGCTGAACATGCCATCTTTGCAATCCTCGAGACTGCAAGTGACATCCTTGGTAGAAAAGCCAAAGTTGAAAAGCCTTGGATCACTGAAGAAATAATTCGATTATGCGACCAGAAACGCCTACATAGCAACAAATCTGACCGAAGCAGCCGAGACACCTACAAACATCTCAAACGGAAAGTTGAGCGTGAAATGAGGAAGGCATTCCGCAGGCATATCGCCGAAAAGTGCAAGGACTGTGAAACCCAGCTAAAAAAAGGCAACAGCCACAAGCTCTTCAAAACAGTCAGCGAGCTATCCTCCAAAAAGATCCCTCAACTTCCGTAATCCTAGACAAACAGGGGAACGAGGTCAGTGATGCCAAGATGAAGCTCGAACGATGCAAGGAATACTTTGAGGAGAAACTGAACCCTGAAGTAATGACCGACCAAAATGTCCTAAACTCCTTCCCAATCATAGATCGACCTCCACCTCCGCTTAGAAGCGAGACCAAAGTGGCTATAGAATCCCTAAAGCGAGGCAAAGCTCCGGGGCCAGACGGTGTCACTGCTGAACTGATAAATGTTGGTTCAGAAGACGTTGTCGACCTATACCACAGTCTTATATCAGCCACCTGGTCTACTGGACACGTCCCGCAGCAGTGGTGCAAGGCAGCAATAGTCCCAATACACAAAAAAGGCTCGAAGAAAGAATGTGACAACTACCGGCTCATTAGCCTCACAAGCCACCAAAACCAGAATCCTGACCAAGATCCTGCTTCGCAGAATTCAAGCAATCACCACCTCTGTTCTTGGCGAGTATCAAGCGGGCTTTCGATCGGGACGATCAACTATTGACCAAATCTTTACTGTGCGTCAGCTGATGGAACGGTTCATCGAGTTTAACAGAGACCTCTATCAGCTCTTTATTGACTTCCGACAGGCCTTTGACCTAATATGGAGGAAAGGCTTGTGGCATATTCTAAGACACTTCGGTGTCCCAGATGAAATAGTTAGAATCACTGAGGACATGTACAACCAATTTAAAAGTCAAATACTGACCACTGATGGGCTCTCTGGTGAATTCCCAACTACTTCCGGGGTTCTGCAAGGATGCATCCTCTCGCCGCACTTGTTTAAACTGTTTCTGCATGCCATCCTCTCCCTGATACCCGTCGAATATGGAGTCAGAATAGGAGGAATCTTAATTGACAAACTAGCATATGCGGATGATATCGTCCAGATGTCCACTATCGCCCAAGAACTCCAGAGACAGGCTGACTGTATCTCCCAAGCAACAAAGCCGTTTGGTATGCAGATTAACGCAAACAAGACCAAAATCATGGTAACATCACGACAGGAGATAAAAAACCCCCCTCGATAGTAATAGACGGTGAGCAAGTGGAAAGAGTCGATCAATTCCTTTACCTTGGCAGTCTCCTAACAGCTGACAACTGCCACACTGGCGACATTAAACGCCGCCTCGGTCTTGCTAGCTCTAGCTTCAAAAAACTATCAAAAATCTGAAGATCTAACCACCTTTCGAGCCATCTGAAAGTGCATCTATTCAACAGTCTGATCATACCCATTGCTCTATATGGGTGTGAAACCTGGACATTAAAAGATGAAAACGAGCGCAACCTCCTTGCGTTCGAAATGAGATGTCAGCGCCGGATACCCAAGATCAAATATACTGACCATATCACAAACGAAGAAGTCCGAAGAAGGGTGAAGTCGCAAGACACTATCCGGAACAAAATTTGAAAACTGCAGCTGCGCTGGTTCGGCCACGTAAAACGAATGAATCCCGAACGCCTACCCAAGATCGCGCTTGAAGGGACAACTGAAGGACTTAGACCACGGGGAAGACCGCGCAAAAGGTGGATCGAAAACTTTGACCGACAACGCATTGCCCAAGTATCCCGAACCGCACTTGACAAAACAGCATATCGAGCCCTAGTTCATCAGACTTCTTTGAAAGGAGTGGCCCCAAGACGTCCCATGAGGATGGATGGGACTTAAGTAAGTAAGTATATATATATATTATATATATATATATATATATATATATATATATATATATATATATATATATATATATATATATATATATATATATATATATATATATATATATTATATATATATATATAATATATATATATATTATATATATATATATAATATATATATATATATATATATATAAATGCAATATCAGTTAAAATTCAGCTGTAAACGATGTTGCAAAGTTCTGAATCAAAGTGTTTTAGTAGCATTTTTTATGTTTTAGTGGCATTTTTGGCAAGACAATAACTCAAATCAATTAATTGTTCAGCTGCGAATAAGGTTTCAAAATGCTCAATAGACATGTCTTAGTGGTATTTAGTGGCAAAACGGTAACTGACAAGATAGATGTAGGTAAAATTTCAGCTATAAACAATTTTGTAAAATGCTCATTAAATATGTTTTAGTGGCAAAACGGTAACTGGCAAGAGAAAATGCCGGTAAAATTTTAGCTATAAACGATGTGGTAAAATGCTCGTTAAATATGTTTTAGTGGCATTCAGTGGCACAACAACAAATAAAATGATCACTTAGGATTCAGCTACGACAAACGTTATAAAGTGCTCAGTAGACATGTTTTATTGGCACAACAATGACTAAAAAACACCATAACGGTTAAAATCCAGCTCTAAATGATGTTCCAAAGTGCTCAATAGATATGTTCTATTGGCGTTGTATACATTTGTTTTGCACTTCGTGGCACATCAATAGCTAAAAAGATCTAATATCAGTTGAAATTCAGCTATAAGCGATGTTGTAAAGTCCTCAAAAAATATATTTTATTTAGTTTTATGCATTAAAATGTTTTATATATTTTACGTGCTTTAATGGGATTCAAAAGTTCACAAATAAAGAAATGTTTTATTTATTTATTTATTTTTTGGGGTATATACTTTCTTCTGGCTTATGCTCTTAGCATTGAATAGCCAATATCCGGCTATTGACAAAATCTGCTGTCTACACTGTCCACCGCTAATATCTGCAGTAGATACACAGTTGTAACATTAGCTGTGTAATAAACAACTGTTGTAGTAAACATATTTAGTAAACATAGCAAACACTGTGTAACAAACAGTTTAGGTTTAACGGCATGAGAAATACGTCTGACGCTAATTGAGTAACAATAACCTGTTCTTAACCCTTTCGATTTTTTTTTTTTTTTTCATTTATGCAGGGATTAAAGCTTGGAATAATTCAAATGATGAAATAAAAATTCTTTTAATTTGGTTTCTTTTAATAAAAAGATAAGGGAAATATTATAATTATACTACGAATTTTAAGTACATTGTTTTTTTGGAGTTGATGTGTGTGTATATGATTAGATTTTGTGCCTCAATTGCAGTGAGGAACTGTTTCTCTTTTTCTACTTTTACCTCTTTTTAAGTTAAGCAAATTAATTATTTCCCTTCCCTTGAACTTCTTTTTCTTCTTTTTTCGTGTCTTTTCCTCTTTTCTCTCTTTTTAAGAAAAGCTAATTAATTATTTTCCTTCTCATTGACAAGCCCTTCTTCTTGAGTGGATTATTTATACGTTACATAACTTATTTAAATAAAAGGATTTCACAACAATAATTCATACAATAATAATTCAAAAGTGATTTCCCTCCCATGGACTCGTTTTTCTTCTTTTCCCATATCTCTCTTTTTTCTTTTCGCATGTCTTTTATTCTTCTTTTCTCTCTTTTTAATTAATACTAATTAATTATTTTCCTTTCCATTGATTATTTTTTCTTCTTTTCCAATGTCTCTCTTTTTTCTTTTTTATCTTGTTAGTTATGCTAATTAACTATTTTCCTTCCCATGGACATGCTATTTTTTTAGTGGATTATTTATTTTGAATCGATTTTAATTGATTTAATTGATAAACAGATTCGTTTTTATAGAACCCATTGTTGAGGAGGTTGTACAAGTTGAAGACACAGAATCTGTAATGATCCAACGGCGTGAGGAATACGACTGCGTGATTTGTAATCAAACATCCCCTAGCACGTCTGAACGTCCTATGTGTCTGGTGATATTGACTCAATCGACGAGCACCGCTGGTCATAGGAGGTGCGCTGAACCTGAGCCTGGAAACGCAGAAGGCCTGAAACCACAGACCACATGGGTGCTTCCTTTGAAAGATCAAGACAAAGATATATTAAAGAAGTCTCTAACGCTTGGAGGTGAGATGGAGAAAAAGATTGATAAGCTTAAGCAGTATTTTGATGAGGTAAGGGCTATTTAATGAAGGTTTTTTAAGGTTGGCTAAAGGTGGCGATTTTTTATTTGGGGGGTGGGGATGTCGTCTTTATCAAAGAAATTGGAAGCTGAATAGAAAGATGTATGTGGCGTTTCAATATAGGCGTAATAGGATGGGTCGTTACTAGCCAAAATGTTTAGGGGGGGGGGGGGGGGTTACCGACTCGCTGGTCTTTTTTCCCGACTGTTTTTATCACTAATTAGCATAATGTCCGTTTTGAATACGATACGTAAAATCACTGCACGAGTCGTTAAAACTGCTGGGTTTACCGCCAAGTTCGAGATTTCTATAGGTTACATCTCAGTATTTTCGTGGTCTTTTTTAACCGAACAAAAATTTTGGCGGAGTTGGATTCTATTGACTCAGTTTTTACCGAGTGCCCAAAAACAGGGGGCATCCCCCTTCCCCCTATACATGATGGCTCTGGTAATAGGAATAATTAATCAAGCACCAGGGAACCGAATCTCACTGGGGGAAACGAATTTTAAACACGAAAACGGCGGCCAGCTTATCCACACCCCTCCTGTATTAACGTTCATTTTTTGCCGAATCAGTTCGTGAATTGGTGCCTCCAAACTGTACAAAGGAAACTCAACATATCTAAAAATTTATAAAGAAAAAAGGTATTAAAAAAGAAGCTAAATATTGATAAAGCCCCCCATACCCCTGATTCAGCAAAAAAAGATTATAAAAAATGTAAAAATTGATAAAGCCCCCCATACACTGATCCAACGAAAAAAGATTCAAACTATATAAAGATAAAAATTGATAAAGCTATTTATTTACAGCTGTTTATTTACAGCTAATTTTTTCTTTGCAGCTGAATTTTGTGTAGTCTGATGAAAATAAAAAATGTCTTTTTGTGGGTGAATGCCCAGCCCGCCTCTGTTTCAGATTAAATAAAAAAAAACAAGTTTTTTTAAGTTAAAGTAAGGAACGACGTTAAAACTTAAAACGAACAGAAATTATTCCTTATATGAAGGGGCCTGTCCCCTCCTCAACGCCTCGCTCTTTACGCTAAAGTTTTTATTGTTTAAAAAAATAGAGTTGTGAGAAAGTCAAACTTTAGCTTAAAGAGCGAGGCGTTGAGGAGGGGACAGGCCCCTTCATATACGGAATAATTTCTGTTCGTTTTAAGTTTTAACGTCGTTCCTTACTTTCACTTAAAAAAACTTGTTTTTTTTTATTTAATTTTTGAACGTTTTTGAATTAATGCAGGTTTTGATTTTGGCTCACCGTACATGATTAATTCAAACAAAATTTGCATATTAATTTTACTTTTATTTGGTTAAATGGCTTTCTCGAAACTTGTTTAATTTTATTTACGAACGTTTTTATTAGTAATAAATATACGTAACTTACGAATTAACTTACGTAACGAACTTCTATATTCATAAATTTTTAACACGTATATTAGGGGGTTCACCCCCTAGTCAATACCCTGCTCTTTAAGCTAAAATTCAATTTTTTTTCCAATTCTTTAAAAATGACCCCTTAATCACAATCAGTTGATCAGTTGAAATCAGCTGAAAAACTTGTTTTTTTTTAAATTTAATTTCTGATCTTTTTCTTAAATAATGCTGGGAAATCCGGCGCCCCCTTCATAGCAACGTCCCTTCCCCCATGAAAACTTTCTTCATGGAAAGGTCCTCCCATATAACCCCCGACCCACCCCCACCCCCCACTTACCAGAAAAAATTACCACTTACCCCCTGAAAATGTCTGTATACTTCCCAATAACCAATGCTGTATGTTACCATTGATTAAAGTTCATAACTTTCAGCCCTCCCCCCGGGGACTTTGGTGGATTAAGTCATCCTAAAAGATATTTTTATCATATTTTCGACCATGCTGAACAAAATGGCTGTCTCAAAATTTTGATCGGATGACTTTGGGAAACAAATGAACGTGGGAGGGGGCCTAGTTGCCCTCCATTTTTTTTGGTCACTTAAAAAGGGCACTAGAACTTTTAATTTTCGTTCCAATGAGACCTCCCATGATATTCTAGGACCACTGGGTCGATACGATCACCCCTGAAAAAAAAAAAATAAAAAAAAAAATAAATAAAACACGCATCCGTGATCTTTCTGGCAAAAAATGGAAAATTCCACATTTTTGTAGATAGGAGCTTGAAACCTCTACAGTAGGGTTCTATGATACGCTGAATATGATGGTGTGATTTTCATTAAGGTTCTATAACTTTTAGGGGGTCTTTCCCCCTTTTTTTGAAAATCAGTCAAATTTTCTCAGGCGCGTAACCTTTGGTGGGTAAGATTTAATTAATGATGAAACTTGATGAAACTTATATGTTTGAAATCAGAATTAAAATTTGATTCTTTTGATGTATCTATTGGTATCAAAATTTCGTTTTTTAGAGTTTCGGTTACCATTGAGTCGGGTCGCTCCTTACTTACAGTTCGTTACTACGAACTGTTTGATAAGAAATAGGAAATTTCCTTCTGCGGTGGACAAGACTGTCTTTAAATCCAACAAAAGCCTCTTGTTTATGCACTGTATAAAAAAAATTGCTTCTGTGTCGGGGTAGTAGGTAGGACTCGGGGTAGCACGTGAATTCTACTTTCTTTGTTTTTAAATGTAACACTTATTGTACATGTAAGTTTGATTTTCTTTTTATTCTCTTTTGATTTTAGACTTTCCCGTTTTTAAATCGTTATGGTTTGATTTCTTTCTGTTTTCTACGCTAAGTAGCCTACGCCTTTGTGTGATGCAGGTGAAATATTTGTTTGATACTTTTTTCTTTTGCTTTCTACTGACAACAATTTGTGGTTTTCAATATTTACTTCTTTGATTTGGTCTTGGTAAAATGGATTTTTGAGATTCCTTTATAGGTGGTAAGGGTTTTTTGTTTTTGTGAAGTTTTCAGGAAATTTCGCTTTCAATCAGACATAGCAGTCGGAAGCGACATAGTGCCGTCGCTTGGCCGCTCTTGCTGGCAAATATTACTGTCATCTCTTAGCTTAATGGCTTAATTAGCTCAATGAGTTGGCTTAATTCTGTTGATTCTAATTCTCGGCAGCAGATTTTATTTAGACATTAATAAGGATGGCGTCGTTCTATTTCTAAGTGTATCATTCAAGTTGTTGTTTTCTATGATTATTCAAGGCTTGAAACTTACTTATCTTCTTTTTTTAGCTTATTGAGAAGGCTTAATTCATTTCATTTTCAATAGAGGTAGCAAATTTCAGTTGGATATTAAATAAATGGTGTCGTATTATTTTAAGTGAATCATTCGAATTATCATTTTTCTATAATTATTTTATTCTTGGAGCCTACTTACCGTCTTCTCCTAGCTTAATTGACTTAATGACTTGATTATCTTATCGAACTGGATAATTAAGTTCATGGTTCATTTTCCTTCCCAGTAGCAAATTTTAGTTTGACATTAAATAGATGACGTCGTTTTATTTCTAAGTGAATCATTCGAATTATCTTTCTTTTACAACTTATGTATGCTTGAAATTTACTTACTTTATTCTCTTAGCTTAACTGGCTCAATGAGCTTAATGGATTAATTATCTTAATGGGAAGATTTCACTCTGTTCATTCTCATTCCTGGTAGCAGATTTTAGTTGGAAATTGAATAGATGGCGTTCTATTATTTCTTAGTCAATCATTCGAATTGTCGTTTTTCTGTGATTATTCTATGCTTGGAACTTACTTACTTAATTCTCCTGCTGGCTTGGTGTCACCGTCGAGAGAGCAGACACCTTCCAACTCCAGAACACCTGGTCTTGAGCAGTTGAAAGTGCATTTTCAGGTCTTATATCGTTATTTTGGAGCCCACCTAAGGGAATCTCAGTGCGTAGTTTTACCTAGCTCTGAGAAGATCCCAGGTTTAGAAGGGCCAGGTCTAGAAGATCCCAGGTAGGGCCGGTGACCCTCCATTTGAAAATGACTGCCTTGAAAAAATCCTGACATGTTTGGAAGTACTATCTTGAACTATAATTTGGGTATTTTGGGTTGTAATTTGGGCGTTATGACAAATTTGCACAATTAACAAGATAAAAATTCGTAAAAAGTGCAATATTTTGTAATATCCGAAAGTAGCTCGCGCCTACTTTTTTTATACTATAGATCCTCCCCTCTTAGAAAATTTATATTTTGCTTATTTATGTACACAGTTTATTGTTATTTTCTTCTTTATTATTATTACTTGGTAAGAAGGTGTGTTTACATAAATTGAGTTTTCAATTAAATAGTAATAATTTACATCTTAATGGGTGATCATATGACAATAAAAGATAAAAAAAATACAATCAGGAAAAGGAAGAACTCGAAATGGGAGTAAACTTGTCCCTGTTCGGCTAATTAGATAGGTATTTTTACTATTATTTCACCTCCTCGGGTAATGTCTTCCCATATTTATTTCAAAGTGAAATGAAAATCCTGCTATTTTATCTTCCAGGAATTTTGGGATATTTTTTTACGAAGAAATTTTTGGTATAGCAAAATCCATTGTATGGTATGCTCAGCAACTTCATTATTTCATTATCACTTACGTAGTTTTATGACTTCGAAATCCTTATTTAGAACATTCATCTACTAAAATTTTCAGAAACACAGATTTGTCGAAGGGGGGAGTTAATTGCCCCCCCCCCCGTAGGCTTCAAACAATATTTTTGTCTTCATTTTATCTCTTCCCTTATTTATTTCATAGTGAAAT
The DNA here is from genome assembly GCA_027921565.1 of Artemia sinica. Taxonomy (NCBI): domain Eukaryota; kingdom Metazoa; phylum Arthropoda; class Branchiopoda; order Anostraca; family Artemiidae; genus Artemia; species Artemia sinica. Next base: position 8,338,033 of record CM051256.1, read on the forward strand.
GAAAATTCTGATATTTTTTCTTCCAGGAATCTTGGTTACTTTCTGTAAATAATGGCTGGGAAGGTGGTGTGTATATTCAAACGTGTGGCCATCATCTTCACATTGATTGTCACAAGTCCTATGTCCAGTCTTTAAGAACATCTCAAAGGTCCACCTCACTTGCTACTGATAAGTAAGTTCGTACCATCATTCTTTTCTTACTATATGTCAATGACATTGATAAGTATAAAATTGAAACTAATTTTGAAAATATATTTCAAGTAGATATTACAGCTGAGTTCGATAAAATAAGAATTATAAAAGAAAAACGTCTAAACACCTATGAGCCGACTTTTGGATGCTTTGTGCACTTTTTTGAATAGATGGAAATTACGTTAAAAAAATAGGTTTCCTTTAAGAATGTTCAAGAAAAGTGTATCGTAGAGTGATTAGAATCCCCCTCTTCTCTCTATTCCTCTCTTTCTCACTCCCTTTTTCTCCCTCTCTCTTTCTTTCTCTCACTCTCTCCGTGTTTCTGTTTGTCTCTCTCTATCTTCCTCTCTGTTTAATGACGGTTTACTCTTTTTAATGTTCAAAAGGGTCCTTAGAATTCGTCTCTCTCTCTCTTCTTTCTCTCTCTCTCTCTGTTTCTCTCTCTGTCTCTCTCTGCCTCTCTCTCTGTCTCTGTCTCTCTCTCTGTCTCTCTGTCTCTCTGTCTCTCTGTCTCTCTGTCCTCCTCTCTCTCTCTCTCTCCTCTCTCTCTCTCTCCTCTCTCTCTCTCTCTCTCTCTCTCTCTCTCTCTCTCTCTCTCTCCTCTCTCTCTCTCTCCTCCTCTCTCTCTCTCTCTCTCTCTCCTCTCTCTCTCTCTCTCTTGTTCTTTTGTCTCTCAATCTCTCCCCTTCTCTAGGGTGCTTAAGCACTTGAAATGATCCATAAGTGTAGGGGGCTGAGTAACCACAGGACAAACTTAATAGGGTTCGACAGAATCGTGTACTGTTAGTTCAATGATACCTATTCAGTGTGAAAAAAACTATCATTTTAAAAAAGAAAGAAATTTTGACACCAACGTTTTTCTGACTGGGTTCTCCTCTAATTTGTTACTATTTGTAACGTTTTTCTGACTGGGTTCTCCTCTAATTTGTTACTAATTATTGGTTACTTATTTTTTAGTCATTCTGACATTTATCTGTTTATGATTGTATCTTATATTCATTATGTGTATCGTAGCTTAAAAGCATATAAGTTTTGGTATACGGTTTTTGTTTTTTGATAACTTCGGTTATAGTGTGAGAAAAGTGTGTAAGTGCAAGATATACTTCTGGGCCCGAACACCCATCTTTAAATTATTAATCAATCAAGAGATGCTTTGATGTAATCAAGGCCACATCCTGGATTTTTGTTCGGGGGGGGGGGGGTCCGAAAAAAAGCACATAAAAAATTTGCTTATATGCATTTTTGTTATGTTTTTTTTTTTTCGAGTAATACAATATGTAATATCTCATATTAGATGTAATAATTTTTTTGGACGTAATACAGGGTAAATTTCTAGATCTATTCGTTACTGACGTAGGGACAAGGAATTGGACATCGTAGGGAAAATGTATCGTACACGCTTCTCGATATCATTTCTTATGCTTTTTCCAAGTGTAATAATCGTTTCACTCGCAAATTCAATTTAAAGCCTTTAAATGCACCTTAAAGTGGCACCTGATTCCTTGTTTTTTGCATCGTGAAATATGTTCAGTTGAGTGGTCAAAAACATATCGTTTAATTGTAAATCACTTATTCCAAGTCTTATATTCAACATCTATTGAATATGCTTTTATAGTGATATGTTTTTAATCACTTATCTCACCTGTTTCAAGCTGTTAAAATAAAGGAATTAGGTGTTATTTTGGGGTCCATATAAGGTCCATCACTCGTAAATTCAATTTAAAGCCTTTAAATGCATCTTAAAGTGGCACCTGATTCCTTGTTTTTTGCATCTTGAAATATGTTCAGTTGAGAGGTCAAAAACATATTGTTTAATTGTAAATCACTTATTCCAAGTCTTATATTCAACATCTATTGAATATGCTTTTATAGTGATATGTTTTTAATCACTTATCTCACCTGTTTCAAGCTGTTAAAATAAAGGAATTAGGTGTTATTTTGGGGTCCATATAAGGTCCATCACTCGTAAATTCAATTTAAAGCCTTTAAATGCATCTTAAAGTGGCACCTGATTCCTTGTTTTTGCATCTTGAAATATGTTCAGTTGAGAGGTCAAAAACATATCGTTTAATTGTAAATCACTTATTCCAAGTCTTATATTCAACATCTATTGAATATGCTTTTATAGTGATATGTTTTTAATCACTTATCTCACCTGTTTCAAGCTGTTAAAAAAAAGGAATTAGGTGTTACTTTGGGGTCTATTTAAGGGCTTTAAATTGGATCTGCGAGTGGAAAGATTAGTATATTTGTAAAGAGTATGAAAAAGGTATCAATTACTGTTTGACTCCACCGCCATTGACACTTATAGGTCGCTTTAAAATCAACCAGTTAACTGGGTAGACGAAGATTTAAATTTTTGGGGGATGGGGAAGTCTGTTGATTATTTTTCGCAAATTTTATTAAAGTTTTTATTAAAGAGGAGAATTTGTCAATGTTTTTAGGAATTCAACTTATATATCTTGGAGAGAACACTTCCCGAAATAAACCCTATAAGTCAAGGATGTTTGATTCGACGCATTTAAGAATTCGACGCATTTCGAAAACATAATTAAATATCTTAAGAACCAGATAGAAATATAATAAGGATAAGGTAGATTCAATTCATTGATATAGGTAGGTTGGCTAAAGGTCACAAGCTTCTTAGGACATAAACTTCATTAAAAAATAAGACATAAACCTCATTAGACAATAAGACATAAACTTCATTAAACAATAAGACATAAACTTCATTAGACAATAAGACATAAACTTCATTAAACAATAAGACATAAACTTCATTAGACAATAAGACATAAACTTGATTAGCTGAAGGACATAAAAACCAAATCTTTTAAATTGTACGAGAACCAAATAAAATAGGAAAAGACAGATTAAACCAATTGATATAGAGTGGCTAGTGACAATAATGAGCTTTCTAGTACCACTATCGGTGGCAGCCATTCTCGTTAGCAGCTGGTGGCTATTGACCTGCTCGTGTATTGTAATACCTGTTCTATATTTTTATTTTTGCTTATGCTTTTATAACTACTTGGACGATTATAACTTATTTGATAACTTTTATATTATATTATTTACATTATAATTTCCAACGGGATACCACCAGATAGCTAATTTGACAGTGTATATATATACAAATCTTTAAATTAGCCGACCAGCCAACCAGTATTTAAAGCCTAGGAGTCCAGTTGGACATAAGGAAACATATTAAGAAGACAATTCTTACTCCATAATATGGAAAATAATCCTAGTCAACACATTTTGCAAGGGGAACGCCATTATCTTCACTTTTTTCCTTGTTATTCCAGTTTTTTTTAAGAAATTCACGAATTTCTTAGGACCTATATATTCACAGAATATATAACCCCAACCCCCTAATGTGCAAATATATACCTAGAATTGCATCCTCAATCTAAATATAACATCCATTTGCATCACAAATTAACTTTAATCCCACATTAGGCATGTGGTGGATGTCCAATTTCCTACTACATTACGTTATAATTGGCGTTTTTACGCTATTTGTGTGTCCCCCCTTTATCGTGAATTTTCTCATTTCTCATATGTTACATCATTGCTGATGTAGCTATTAGTTTTATATTTCATATCTGGTTATATAAGTGCTGTGCAATGTGAGATATTTTTGTAATTAAGATTTTACTGGACTCAAGGTGTATTTTTTATAACTAGTTATAGTATAATTAGTAGGTGTGTAAAAATTAGTATATAAATATAAATAGTATAAAAATTTATAAAATTTTATATATATATATATATATATATATATATTATATATATATATATATATATATATATATATATATATATATATATATATATATATATACATATATATATATATATATATATATGTATAATATATTATATATATATATATATATATATATATATATATATATATATATATATATATATATATATATATATATATAATATATACATATAATATATATATAGAGAGTATATATAATATATATATATGAATATTAGTAAAATTAGGTTGTCTGTATTCATATTATATGTACGAGGCCCCAAGACCCGCAAAGTAGTTCATTTTGGCAAGTGTTTTAATAACGGTATATTTTAATAAACATATATGTTTTCAGTATAGGGTTTAAAAAAAGAAATACCTTTTAGACATATCATTTTAATAACTTATCTTTTATTAAAATCCTTCTAGGTAACTTCTTTAGCGCACAAAAACACAGTAAGACTTTATTATGTAGATAAATTGATCACTTCTTTGTTAAAAAAAGATTATGTTTAATTAATTATGTTTCTTTAATTAATATTTTATGGATATAATTGATTAAATTTGCCAAATTTTACTTTCTTTAATACAATTTTAGGGGAGAATATTCTTGTCCACTTTGTCGTCAACAGTCAAACGCTGCTCTCCCATTAGCCCCTGAGCTGGGTGATGTCATGACCTTGGTGTCTTCTCAGCAAGTGGCTCCAAATGTTCTCGCCAGAATGATTCATGGATTTCTTGTCGAAGAGCCTGCGATTCCCCCAGTAAGTAATCGTTTATTAGGGCAGTAATTGCAGACTGAGTCTTATCAGTTTTGCTGCCAAAAGTCAAAATTTGTTTTGGCTATTTTTCACTGATTTGAGTTAGACGTATCCGCTGCCGTGTTAACTAATAGAATGCTATAGGCTACGGCCTAGGGCCTAACAAGCTGCTACCCATTTTTCCTTTTTCTTTAGAAATTAACTTTTTCAGAAATTCATTTCTATTAAAAACTGATTAAGCAAAGTGTTCTTAATCAAATGCTCTCACATATTGTTAGTAGTTTTCCTCATTAATACTCCCCCCCCCCTAAAAAAGGAAAAACTAACCTAGATATTATTGCAGATTAAGAACAACCCATTTTCTAGTTGCAGTTTCTGTAGCATCCATTTGTGGTTTCTAAGAAAATGATAATAATAAATGATTAAAACTTCTTACAACTTTTTGCTTTCGAATGGTTAATTAGTTACCTTAAAATTAATATTAATGAATTAAAACTCTCTCTAAAAGTAAGCAAACCCAGAAATAAAAAAGTGAAATTATAGATGAAGCTCCAGTTTTGGCCGCATCTTAGAGATAAAGGGTCTGAACTTGAAGTGCTAGAATTTAGATAAGGGTCTGCAGTTTGGGGATACCCTTATGTATAATTGAATCTTTTGTATAAGACACCCTTTCAAAGGGACCCTGAAACCCCACTACCTAAGGGCCCAGAAGATCTTAATCTGCCCCTTGGTGTTCAATATACCTTTAATGACGTCCTTTAGTTGATTTAGTGACATCTACTGTTTGAATGAATGACGTCTGAGAAATCTTCGAATTTCTCCATTCCATTTTGTCCTGATTGTGTAATAAGTGAGACAACTATCCGTTTCACATCGTAACTATTGTTGCTCAAAAGTCAGGTGCTTATTCCACGTCACACTAGTTTCAAGGTCTTCACCCTGTTCCTCCCTATTCCTCCCCCAACACTGAATCATTAAAAAATAGCAATCTGTAAATACTCTTTTTTGGAAATTTGCCCAACCGTCATTTAGAGCCTAGAGTCTTTAACGTATCTTGAAAGCCTTTAAATTTCAAAGGACAGTGAATATGACAGTATGCTTTTTCAAGTTTGTTGCTTCTTTTGAAACACCATGTCAAAAGACAATGACAAATTGATTGGTATTGCTTTTTAACGTTTGTGAATTCTGTGAACAAGTCATGGCAAAAGACAATATCAAATAGCAAAGGCCAGAGAAGACTTAACAAGTACCACAAATGGTGGCTAGTGTCAATCAAGTCCAGTGGTATCGTTTTAAATAGACCAGTATGCTTTTTCATGTTTGTTGCTTCTTTTGAAACACCATGTCAAAAGACAATGGCAAATTGATGGGTATCGTCATTAGGTGGACCAACCCCTTTTTTTCATGTTTTCAATTCTCTGGCCGGACAATATAAATAATTGACGTCATTTTTTAAGATACGCAATAATATATGTCAATTTAAATGTCAGTTTATTTATTTTTTCGCGGTTTTTCAATTATTTGGCCTGGCAATTTTAATAATAAATGTAATTTTTAAAAATATGTCGCAGTGACTATTAGTATGTAAATATCAATTTTATTGGTTTTGTCACTCTTAACCATTCATGTGTTTCGATTATGTGGCCTGACAATATAAATAGTATAGGTAACTTTCATTAAAACTGTCATAATAATTATCAACATATAAATGTCAGTTTTATTTATCTTTCAGTCTCAGTTAGGTGAGGCAATGGCAAAAGCTATGGAAGACATAACAAGTACCACGTATGCTCGCTATCGTCAGTCAAGTCGAACGGGATCGTCATCAGGTGGGCCAGCGAGCTTTTTCATGTTTGTCAATTCTGTGGCCCGACAATCGTTAGAAGTAGAGCTGGTTATGCGAGGTGATTCAGTCACTGGTCCCCCTCTATCCAAATTTCAGTCAATGATGGTGCCTAAACATAGGAAATCCTGCTTTGGTGAGACTCCTTGAATTGACATTTCTATCTTTTGATCCTTTTACTTTTATCCTATCTGGTTTGAGCCACCTTACCTGGACTTTTGTTCTTTTTTATTCTTTAGTGATTTTCAGTTTCCTATATGGGATGATTGTGACGATTTTATGTTTTAACTTCGCTCTATGCTTCCATTTGAATGTGATATTTGTATATCTAATGTAATGTAATTGGTTCTTAGGCTTTGAATGTACTTATCTGGCTGTCTATCACCCCTAGCTCTTTCCTAGAGAATGTTGGAAAAGTGAAAAATGAAAGTTGTATTTTGGTTTTCAAATTTGGTTTTGGTTTTCAGTTGTATTTTCAAATTTGATAGGTTCTGACTTTCAACAGGGGCGTAATTTGCTATGGGGGGGGGGGGGAAGGTGGCAAATGCCCCTCCCCCAGATTTTCTTTCCCTCTCCAGCTGAAATCTAGCGTCTTCACAAATGTCAAAACTAAGATATCCCTACATAATTAAATTATCCACAGAAACAGATCAATATTCTTTAGTACGCTTTGCCTTTATGGTATATTTTGGCTCATTTTTCATTTTTCACCTGGTCATTTTCACTTGATTTGGGAAAATTGGTTCCAACTTTGCTCCTCCCCCCCCAGGATTTTGACGAAATTACGCCCTTGACTTAAAAAAAAAAATCTTAAAGGTACTTCAGAAGAGGTAGTCTTTTGATTTACACGTAGTGGACGCGTTTTTGATCGTAAGGGGTGAACTGGTATCACGTTCTATAGATATCGGTACCAGGTCAAATCCACAGGGAGTAATTAGTCATACTTCTTTGACCCAGTCTGTATCTCTCTGCACTTCTATCGTAGGACATCCCTTCCACAGTTGCCTCTAATTCCCTAGTTCCATATGATTTTCAAATTTCATATTTATATTATATTCAGGTAACATGAAAATAACTCATATTTATACAAATTGTATTCATATTTCCAAATTATTCTAAGCAATTTTGGTACCCCAAGGATGGCTGTAAAAGTCCGAAAAGCATAAAATACTTTAGAAGAGAAAAAAGGATCATCATTAAAAGAATGATGACTCCCAAAATTCAAACCGGGTAACCCCCCCCCCCCCCTCTGGATACGGCCTTGCTACCAGAGTATATGAATTTGTGAATGCGATAGCTGAAGATCCGTCCTACCAATAGTCATGAGCACAGCAAGCAAACGAGATCTTTTCAGGCTATATTTTTGAGGGCCAAAGGTCTGAGCCCATCATTGACTAGGGCTAAAAACATAAGTAAGCAGAGGGAGACGACAGAAAACTTGTAAACTGGCTTAAAAAGCAACAGAAAAAGCCTTATAGGCTGTAGAATTCAAAAATGTGGAAACTGAAAAAAGAGCAGGAAATGTAATGTATGGTAAAAGGGCTGAAGGCCTTGGTCGGTTCTCTGCGAGAGTGGAAGGCTTGGGATCGTCATCGGCAAGAGATGCGACAAAAGCTGGCGAAATCGGCCCATTTGCTATCTCCTATCTATATAAGTGTTTGTGGGTGTGTACACTTTTTGGTGTGTTCCTCAAAAATAAGCCAAACTAGTCAAGTAAGAAATGTGAAAATTTATGGAGAATAATTTTAGAACCGGATTAATAGACATCCAAAAATCTGAATATAAACTGCAAAAAGAAAAGATTACAAGTGTGTGGGGACCGAAGAAGACCCGTGTCGTCAACTGTAGTGAGAGAAGCGAGTGAAGACTTTTGCTATTTCTTATTTTTTTCAGTTCCTCTTGTCCATGTGTTGGCTCTACACTCTAAGATTCTAAGGACGCAGCAGCATAACGCAGTATGGAGTCAAGTAACTGGGATACCGGCTGAAGTGAAATCTACTACTTTGCTTCCAGCGCCTGTTAACAGAGTTCCACTTCTTCTTCGAGATGCAGTGGCCTTGGTATTGCAATTTGTCCTTGTGCTGCCTTTACACTTAGACAAAGGTAGGATTGTTGTGTATATGTCTTCATACGGTCGCTTAAATTCTTTTAGTTGTTACAGTTTCATTTTATTTTGAACTGTAATTGAAGAAAGAAATTCTATTTTGAGACCGCTGTTGCCACATATTTAAGATAGATACTTCGCTACTACAAGGATCGTCTATAGAGTAACCTTTGTTCGGAAATAAAAACTAAACGACTTGAGATACGAAAATTTGTTATACACATTTATTATAATACATTTATTATATGATTTTAATAATTCAATCGGAAGTATATTAGTTGTTTAGGGTTAAGTTAGTGGATTTGTTAAAATGACTCAAAATATAGTGTATACGGTAATCACCTGGCAAAAAAAAAAAAAAAAAAAAAAAAAAAAAAAAAAAAAAAAAAAAAAAAAAAAAAAAAAACTGTCTTCCTACTTTAGTAACTGAAATAAATGAGCACTTGAACAAGGTCTAGACCCTACTCATCCATCCAGTTCCCCAGGACAAAACAATATAACCAATCCGACAGTCCGAAAATCAAGTCCAAAATAGAGCAAAATCAGCATCAATAAGCATACGTCTATGTTCCAAAACCAAGCTATAGCACCTTAAATCTACAAAAACATTATATTCCCAAGGTTATCACCATATATCGGGGCTCGTCAGATAAATTTTCTTAAAAACCATGAAATTTCTTTATTTTACAACATAGTCTCCAATTCAAGCGCTTGTCATACCTTTTAACAGTTTTTGAAATTCCCTGTGCCAGACATGGAAAAATTTCCAAAGCTGCCAGTAACAGAATTCGACAGAAGGCCAAAACCTGTCAAATCTGCCGACAAATGTCACTATACCATGAAAACTACCAAGTAGCATTGCTATTAGGCTACCCCTTTTTTTCCATGGCGACCCTCTATAAAAACCTGCACCGTGGGAATTTTGCCAATCTGTCTCGGTGTTTTGAAGCTCTTCGTCGTTGTTGAAGTGCTGAGATGTGAGCTACTGTTTCATGTCCTTGAACAGATGAAAGTTAATAAGGGCTAAGACTGAGCTGTAGGGGAGGGGGGGGGATTAAAAATGTCCCATTTGAAAGTGGCTGAAAGCTCATTTGTTCTTGGAGGTGTGTAAGCGTGAGTGTTGTCATGCAAAAACACCAAAACAGATGTCAGTAAACCAACACGCTTGTTTTGGATTGCTCTTTTTAACCTTTACAACGTTTCATAGTAGGATTCTGAATTGCTGGATTCAGAACTAGTAGGATTCTTATGACATCATATGTGGCATCATATAAGCATTTTCAAGATTGTTAATAAGACAAGAAATTAATAAGATTGTTGAGTTTTCAACGTGACAGTTATTTATATAGTATAATTTCTGTTGGAAGGCCCAAAAACCAAAATTTGCAGTTGCAGTTACTATAAATGATGATTCTTTGGAACCAACACCTGAACTAACGTGTCAAAAATGAAAATGAAGAGCAAAGACACAGGCGGTTAGAATACATGTGAAAACGACAATTAGAGCGTGTTAAAAATGAAAAGCAAAGACACGCGCTGTTAGAAAACATACGACAATGAACAAGTGAGGGTAGTCAAAAATAAAAATAAAGAGCAGCGACTCAATGAAAATCAACCTGGACAGCGAGAATCAAAACGTTACAAAATTGAAAATGATAGCGATGATGTTTGGGTTTGGGATTTTGACATGGATAAGGTCATCATTGCCTACCATACCTTTGTTAAGAAAATAAAGGTTTGGCGATATGTATTTCATAATGACGAAAGATAAGCGAAGGTGTAACGAAGCACACAAATTGAAAATGATAGCGATGATGATTGGGTTTTGGATTTTGACATGGATAAGGTCATCAATACCTACCATACATTTGAAAATCAAAAATATGGACTGGATAGTTCGTTGGAAGAAAACGAAGTTTTTGTCCCAAAGGAAAAAGAAGAAGTTTTTGTCCCACCACCTGAACAATTAAAAGAAGCAAAGGTTCGGCGATATGTCTTTCATAATGACAAAAGACAAGCCGAGGCAAAATTTAAAGGTCCAATAAAAAAAATGTAATTTTACAAAGGCACCACTTCTAATTTAAGGTCCATTTGGACGTCATGACATCAAGAAAAGGCTCAAATTGTCTGCATTTAGAAGACAAGAGACATCTAAAATCTATATATATATATAGAAGCCTGCCGCGTGCCCCATACCTTTGTTAAAAAAAAAACAAAGGTTCGCCGACATATATTTCATAATGACGAAAGATAAGCCTAGGTGTAACGAACCAAACAAATTGAAAATGATAGCGATGATGATTGGGTTTTGGATTTTTACATGGATAAGGTCATCAATACCTACCATACTTTTGAAAATCAAAAATATGGACTGGATAAATCGTTTGAAGAAAAATAAGTTTTTGTCCCACCACCTGAACAATTAAAAGAAACAAAGGTTCGGCGATATGTCTATCATAATGACAAAAGACAAGCCAAGGCAAAAGAATAAGTTTTTGTCCCACCACCTGAACAATTAAAATAAACAAAGATGGTCGTCAATGCCTTCAATACCTTGTAAAAATGAAAAACCTGGACTAGATAAATCGTCTGAAAAAAATAAGTTTTTGTCCCACCCTTTGAACAATTGAAAGAAACAAAGGTTCGGTGATAAGTCTTTCAAAATGACAAAAACAAGCCGAGGCAAAACTTAAAGGTCCAATTTATTTATTTATTTATTTATAACCCATTTACTTGAAAGATAAATAGTGGACTAAACACTTTAGAAACCCAAAAACAAAAACGTGAAATAGAAACAAAAATCAACAATAAGATTAAATAATAACATTAATCAGCAACAAAATTAGTCAACAATAACATTTAATAATAAAATTAAGAAAACAAACACGTCAAACCGTGGCGAGGCGACAAACGCCGACACGCCGTTCCCGGAAGCTTTTTGCGTAAACCAGTCAGCTTCTCACTAATATTCGGGGAGTAGAACGTATTTACTATCTTTTGATTTCTATACCAAAGAAGAAGTACAAATAACAGTTCAAATAGGGATAAATCCTTTTGTTAGACAGTGAAAAACAATGACAAAAACTGGATATTTCGACTACATACACAGTGACCGTCATCAGCTGATGACGATCACTGTGTCGAAATATCCAGTTTTTGTTATTGTTTTTCACTGTCTAATAAAATAATCTATCCCTATTTGAGCTGTTATTTGTCCGTCATGGAAATGCAATGTAGTCTTCGAAAATACCTGCCAAAGAGGAAGAAAAAGAAGAAATTTACAGAAACGTAAATAAGAAGCCCAAATATTACTTAAATCCTTTTTCCTAAAAATGAGGTGAAGGCCAGAAAGGGACAAAACAGAATGATCTGAAAAATGTATATATGTTATATATGTTGTATGTCATGTATATTTATCTTAAATTTAGTTTTTTTTTCTTTCGTTGGTTTCTGGATGTGAGCCATTAACTTTATATCTCAATTATTTGCTTAGCCGAAACTTCTGGGAAATGCAAGGGGATCTTCATAATGGTTTATTATTTACTTTTTGTATCATTTCTGTAATTTTTAGAACTTTTTGACACACTGTATTCTTTGTAACACTAGAATATTGGAAGCTACAGTGATGGCAGTGGTCAATTATGGTTCTAAAGTGTGGGTGCTTTGGAAGACGGAAGAAGATTTGTTAGATATTTTCCAGAGGGATTGTGTAGGGTTTCTTTTGGGCACTCGTTGGGCTGACCGTATTTTCAACAACAAGCTCTAGAGAAAATGTGGTTCTATCCCACTTTCTAGGGCTATAATCAGAGAATGGTTGAGATGGTTAGGACACGTTTGGGATGGCAGATTGCCAAAGATCGTTCTTTATGGTCATACTATCTAGGGTCAAACAAAATGCAGTTCATCCTCGAATGGGGTGGAAACAAAGAAAATTGGAAATTGGAACTTCTTGGGAGGGGCTAAAGAGTGGAGTATTTTATAGATTGGGGTGGAGGAATGTGCGCAGCTATGTTTGCCTCAGGCGGCTTGGTGCTGCATTGAATTGTAAGTAGCAGTAGCAACAGTAGTATATTTTCTGTAAAAACTAATATGTGTGAGCAAATGCGACATTCTGTGACAATTTGTGAACTGACCTAAAATTATCTTCAGAGAAAAGTATCAAATCGATTGCAATTTAATATTGTTTTTCTTAACCCTGGATACCTGAAAACACATCTAGGGAAAATAGATTCCCTGATTCAATTCTCCTAAATGGGTTCACAAAAGAAAGGGGAAATTGCTGATGAAAGGTTCGCACCACGCCCTCATTTTTAAGTACTTACGGCAAGAAACTGTAAAATTTTTTACATCTGTAAAATGTATTACAAGATGAAAATTTGAACGGCAAAATACAACTCCTTTACATGTTTTTATATAGTGCTGAAGACTCCCATTAGTAATGACGGAAAGTTCTCCCACTTCCAAGAAAGTTAGAATATCATTCTGATTACCTCTATACATAAAATGTCCGTTAAGTACCTGTGTCAGTTTGTTGACATATTCAATTAACAAAGTAGTCAATATTTACTTGACGAATGACAAGTATTTAAAACACAAAATGGGAACTCGGTTACGTAAAGCGAATGCAGTTTAAAATACTAATTAAAAACCCGTTTATTTTTGCCACACTGAGGCCATGGCCTGCTTCAATCATCCTTCTACCCATCCACCCGATTACCAATCCATCAACAGACTTCAGTATAACACTAACTACTCCCTTATTCAATAGGGTCATTCCTATCCCCTCTTGATCTTCTCCAGTCACTCCCAGTCATTGCCCCATCTCCTGCCGCAAAAAGAAACTTTTGGCCAGAAAAGGTCAATATGACGAAGGGCGAGAATTATGAATTATCCGAGAATTATCTAAAGGTCATGGAAATGAGTAATAAAATTTTAAACTGTTATCTTAAGAAAAGTTTTTTAGGGATGTGTGCCAGTTTTCAAAACTGGTGATAGTTTTCAAAATGTTTAAAATTATAGTCATTTTCATCAATATCAGCTAGTACTGCTACTACTGTAAAAACTCGGTGCGAAGGTAAGGTGTATTATGACATCAATATGTCTATATATTTAAATATAGCAAATAAGTCTATATCTATTTGCTGTGATTTTAACGGGGATCGCTAAAGTGAAATTTACCAGAAATGCCGAACGTTGTCTGTTCGGGGCTGAGGCTTTGAAGTTGGAACTTTCAAGGGATGTTTAAAAGTGATTAGAGGGCAACAACCCCACCCCAGCCCCTTTTTAAATTCTTCATCCTCAACACTGGTCTGAATTTTATAATGTGTATTTTTGTTCAGAATTGTCCAAAGGTTAAATAACTATCCCTCCGGGAATGACATTGCATTTGAAATTTTTACATGTGATTTTTACATGTGAAACATACATTTTTGTAAAAGAATAGGGGTAAGTAAGTAAGTATGACGGCACTAGACCCTTAAGGTCCAAACCGGCGGTGCTGATCTCCGTTTGGTGGCCTTTCAGCCAGGACAAAGCCTTCAGCCCTTTCTTTTGTTAAAAAAATGGGAGGGGGTAAGGGTCTTCTTGAGCCATTGCTGGCGCATACGCTGTTGAGTCGACGCGTCAGTTGCTCCGTCTTTTTCACAGGGACAGGGACAGCTAGTGTGTCGCCCAGCGTTGGTGAAGTGGTGATTGATCCCTGGGCCCGAGCAGAGCATCAATCTACTTTGCTATGACAGGGTAACAGGTATGACAGGGTAACACTATAAATATGGGCTTTTCACTTCTTTTTTAATAGAAAGTAAAAATTCATTAAATTCCCATTGAATGAACGCGATCTATTTGCGAGGGACATTCGTTAGGGCCAAAGGGGTAAAACTTGGTCATCACAAAGCCTGCTTTGACTATATCCAATTTTGTTTAATCTTGACAATCACTTTGTAACAAGTCCATTTCTTTTTAGTATACTTATCATGTTTGATCAGCGCATTCTACAACTTGGTCTTCTATCAGTGTGTAGCTCAGGTTATCTCCAAAATGTCCCAACAAAAATTGGACTTAATTAGATATTCTCAACGAGATTCCGATGACAACTCCACCCTCCTCAAATCGCTCCGCCTCGTTTTGAACAGGATTGAGGGCAGGGTTTTGAATAAGGATGAAAACAGTGAGCAAATTCCATCCAGTGTTGCAGAACTTGTCTATGACGTTGAATTGGAACTTCAGAAAATGTGTTTACCTTATTTAAGGATTATGAGTTTACTTGTGCATCATTTTTATGCTGAAGCCTTACCTCAAGGGGTGACTAGAAATGAAACAGAGGAATGTGTACTCCTCTTGCGTTTTCTAGGACTGATAAGTTCTACGGGACCCATTCTAACGTCCCCAGGGGATGTCCTTATGGAAGTGGATACACCAGGTATTTTCTTTGCATTCTTTAAGTTCTTCGTCTTATATAAAGTCGATTCCTGTTTATTCGCGGTTCGATTATCCGCAATGCAGATTAACCGTGGGAATGTAAATTCAAAAAAAAGAAGTTATAAATACAAAAATCGTAAAAAAAATACAGTACAAAATACAGAAAGTTCATTCACAAATAAAAAAAAGAGTTATTTAACAAAAAAAAACAAACGCAAGTAAGTGACTATTTTCAAAAAGTTTAATTAGGACTTTGAATTTTTTGTATACTTTAAAAGTTTAAATAATACTATGATTTATTCATCTTTTTTCTATTGATTACTATAATGTCATTCCATATATTACTTGTCCGTTTTGTTTTAAATACACGTTTTAATAACCGTAATTTTGTTTTTCTACGTTCCTACTGCCCTTTTTTCTAATATGTGGATTATCCGCAACATTGATTATTTACGGCACTCACACCACCCAATTCCGCGAATAATCACACCACCCATTTCCACGGATAATATATATATATATATATATATATATATATATATATATATATATATATATATATATATATATATATATATATATATATATATATATATATATATATATATATATATATATATATATATATATATATATATATATACATAACTTTTTTGGAGAATAATAGTCTATGATAAAGAGTGGGGTTGATGAATGTTCTCGAGGAAATCGTTTTTTTCGTTCCTCCGAACTGACCGTTATTTTCTTTGCATTGTATTATCCTTGTAACTAAATGAAAAACTAAAGAGAAACCCTTGAATTTCGATCGTAGAAATGGCTAGAACATATTGTTTTGGCGACTTTGGCTGTAACCTGGATAAGATTCGGATCCAGAAAGTAGACATTAATTTTAGTTCAGGAGCCCCGAGGCCTCCGACCTCAGCGTACGTCCTTACTTTGTGAGATTGTGTGATGTCTTAATTCCACAAGAGCTAAGATACCGTTGCATAAAAAAAAATAATTCAAAAAAATATTTGATTGACTTTCAATAATTAGAGCTACTTAATAATTAGGACTTTTAAAATTTAGGTTTTTTTTATCATAGTTATCTCCGTTTTTATTATTGTTGTTGTTATTATTTTGTAATGGTGGCTGTGCATTCTGAGGGGAAGGGGGGGGGATTTATTAGATATTGAATTGTTTTGATAGGGATATAGTTGTGTTGAAGAGTGAAGCGAGAGCCGTAACGCGTGATTTAAGAGCAATCGTTAAGTTTTTAAGGGACTCATCGTGCATTTTTTGCACAGAGAAGTATAATTTATATGTATTTGTTTCCGTTTGTATTAATAAAACCCGATTGAATATAAAACCTGAATGTGAATCTTTTCTTCTTCAAGTACTGACTTCATTGTTAGTCCCATTACATTAGAAGAGAATACTTCTTCATATTTTTCAAATGCTAGCTCAAAATCTTGATAATTTAATTCTTCGTTTCCAGTACACCAAAAGAGAAGTGTAATTTATTTTCTTCAATTTATTTCTTCTTTTCTTCTCTATCTTCTTTTTTTTTCTTCTTTACTTCAATTGCTAATTTTTTGCTAATTTATTCTTAGGTCCCAGTACATCAGAGGAAACTGCTTCTTCTTCATCTTCAATAACGGTTAATTCATTGCAAAGGACAAAAGCATCAATTGTAAAAGCCAGTAGCTGTGAAGGGGCTAAGTTAAGCAGTGATCCGGTCTTTTTTGTCACTTCTGAAGCAATAAAGTGGATTTGTGAACCAGAAGAATCAGTAAGAATCGTGCTTAATGCATGGTTTGGCGAGTTTAATATGTTTGCCCAACGTTCTCAGAACACAGCTAAATGGTTGATGCTGAGTTACAAGCCATGGTGCTCACCCAAACTTCTGGAATTACCTCATTCTTATGACCCCCTTTTCCAGGTGAGTTTTGTTGTGATTTCAATTACCTCATTCTTATGACCCCCTTTTTTTGTGATTTTAATTACCTCATTCTTATGACCCCCTTTTCCAGGTGAGTTTTTTTTGTGATTTTAATTGCTAATTTCGTCCTTTCGGATAAAACTGTTTGGCTTAGTGGCGATTCTAGTCATTCTTACGTCCAGAACAAAAATCTTGATTAGTGCCCCCCGTGTCCCTCAGAAAATTTTCAGACCAAATTTTAATAAAATTTTAAGGTACTTTCTTGTTAGCTAGAACACATGCGAGAAATTGTATCGCGAACATGAGACAAAAAACTGGTCAAGCAACTTCTTTATACCAGACAATACTCTAGAAAATATAGCCACTACAAACATTTTTTTGTTATTAGTTCTGAAAATTCTAGAAATTTTTTCCGGTTGAGCAGGCCAGATCAAACGAAAAGCAGAACTTCCTCGTACGAGCTGGGAAGAGTTACAAGAAAAGGTTGAAAAAATCTGGAATTTCATGCGAGTAAAGAGTCTCCCTGAATACAATGAGGAGGAGGAGGGAGTGTAGTTCTATTGGACTCAGTTGGCTAGACTGAGGAAAGAGTCTAGTGCTGAATACAATGAGGAGGAGGAGGGAGTGTAGTTCTATTGGACTCAGTTGGCTAGACTCAGGAAAGAGTCTAGCCCTGAATACAATAAGGAGGAGGTGTGAGTGTAGTTCTATTGGACTCAGTTGGTTTTGTGCTGCAATTTTTACCACATCTTTACCACAAACTGTGATTCCGAATCTTAAACCGAAATTCTCTTGCATTTCTAACTCGTTTTTTCACTTTTTTGTCTCTACTATTGCTCTTTGTCACATAAATTTGTTCAATTTGTGAGCTATTTTTTTACCACTTTCGAATGTTCAATTACTTTACGTCATCAAATGGTGACAGTAGATGCACCTCCGATGACAGTGTACAACGCCAAAATTCCCACCTCTTGTCTACTCCCCTTTGTATAAATTAAACATAAAAACGGGTGATTAGAGGCAGCAGAAAGTATAAAATAAACACTATTATACAAAATGGATAGCGCAGTGGTAAGAACAGCTGCCTATGGCCGTAAGATTTTTTAGCCTTAGAGAATACTAAAAAGTCAAAAATAATAAATATAAAAAAATATTTTAACTCGTTTTTGAGATGGACTAAACAGTTGGAAATACTTTTGTTCTCGAGGACGTATGAATTTAAGTGAAAACGAGTGAAGTAAAACAGATTGGGCTTTAATTAACTTGATCTGTTTATCTCGTGTTCATCAAGTTACCGACTAATTCATATGTGCATTTATGACTTAGATTAATTTGATATATATATATATATATATATATATATATATATATATATATATATATATATATTATATATATATATATATATATATATATATATATATATATATATATATATATATATATATATATATATATATATATATATATATATATATATATATATATATTATATATATATATATATATATATATATATATATATATATATAGTAGATAATTTGATATTATTTGATATATTAACCCAGATTAATTTGATATATGTATATACATAGATTAATTTGATATATTAACTTAGATTAATTTGATATATTATAACTTAGATTAATTTGTTATACAAAGCCTAATCTGTTTTGTGCCTCTCGTTTTCATTCATAGTTTTTATTCTCGTTTTTATTTCGTTTTTATTCGAAGCCTAATCTCGTTTCTTCAATCTCGTTTATTCGTTTTTATTCGAAGTCTAATCTCGTTTATTCATAGATTCTCGAGAGATAAAAAATATTTTCAATTTTTAGTACAGTACGAAAACGAGTTCAAATTTTTTTGTATTCATTTTAATCCTCTATTTTGTTGCTATTAGATTCTACTGTCCACTTGGAATTAATTTTGGAATAATATTTTATGCCATGTTTGGAACAGTGTTTCAAGTTCAGAACAAGTGCAATATATTTTTCCACCGTGGTTAGCAAACAAGTAAATTCATCCAAACCACAGTTTTTGAATAATTAGAACTTTGCTGAAGTTGTCTTTTCTGTATGCCCATTCCAAAAAAAAAAGATGACGATAAGATTATGAATAGAAGTTGAATTTGACGATCAGATTCTCAATTTCCGAATCTGCATTGTCGATCGAAAAGGTCTTATCGTCGTTATTAGGCCTAAAGGTTGTATCTGACATTTTCGCACGTCTATAGGCCGTACGATACGCCTTTTGCACAACGATAAAAAATATAAATATATATAGCCTATATAATATAAAAGGAAAAACAATATAGAAATATAAGTGGAAATTGCATAAGTCTCGAGATTTGGGAGGGGCATCAATTATTGATACTTAGTATATTTATACTGTTTCAAAGCTAGGTACCGCTTTTATAAGGTCGAATGATTTGTCGACAAGCGGTACAAAGAATTTGGTTCGGTCCTGCTGTCTAGAGTTGTTTGCCACTCACGCTTTTCCTAAATATAAACAAAAACCTGTTTCCGTATCGTTTTTGCGAGGTTTGACTTTAAAATTTGTTTTCCATTTGAATTTTATCTGATTTTTCGTCAAAAGTTCAGACAAAATAAACGTTTCTTTTGAGGTCGCCTCATATAGAAACATTTTATATTTGCCAAATTTAAATTATTTTCTGGAATAATACATAGCAAATACTAATATTGTGGTAACATTTTTGTTTTTTGGGGGATTGAACATTCTTTATATTTATAGCATATTTTTCATTAATTTATGTCCATATTTGTCTATTAGTTCTCGGCTGGACATGAGTTCTGTTCAGTTCTGTTCGCAAGTTCTGTTCGTTTTCAAAAAATTTCAACAACTTTCTAAGGAAAAGACACAAATCGAAAATTGTTAAGGTGGTTTTACACTCACTAAACGAATGATATAGGAGGTTTTTAAGTTAGCCTATTATAATTCTACAATTACGACAGACGGAGATGTCTATTTTTGGTCTTGTTCATTGAGGGAATTCTGGGCTTAGGACTACGGTGCTAATGATTTATTTTTATCTGCTTAAAGAATCAATTATATCAGATGTCCTACATAGAAACTAAATATCCTAGAATACGAATGAAGTAAATACTCTAGAAAATATAGCCACTACAAACATTTTTTTGTTATTAGTTCTGAAAATTCTAGAAATTTTTCCGGTTGAGCAGGCCAGATCAAACGAAAAGCAGAACTTCCTCGTACGAGCTGGGAAGAGTTACAAGAAAAGGTTGAAAAAATCTGGAATTTCATGCGAGTAAAGAGTCTCCCTGAATACAATGAGGAGGAGGAGGGAGTGTAGTTCTATGGACTCAGTTGGCTAGACTGAGGAAAGAGTCTAGTGCTGAATACAATGAGGAGGAGGAGGAGGGAGTGTAGTTCTATTGGACTCAGTTGGCTAGACTGAGGAAAGAGTCTAGTGCTGAATACAATGAGGAGGAGGAGGGAGTGTAGTTCTATTGGACTCAGTGGCTAGACTCAGGAAAGAGTCTAGCCCTGAATACAATAAGGAGGAGGAGTGAGTGTAGTTCTATTGGACTCAGTTGGTTTTGTGCTGCAATTTTATCTGTTTAGAATTTCATTGGGAAGGCGTCATAACATCTAACCGTCAGGACCATCGACAAAAATCCGTTATAACATCGACAAAAAAATCCGTCAGAACCATAACCGTCATAACATCTAAAAAAATTTGGGTTTAGGAGGGAAAGGTACCTAGGTTAGGTTACGTGTTTAAATATGCTATGCTTTACCCCCACCCCCCCCCCCCCCCTGATGTGCAAATATATAGCCGAAATTTGTTTCTAAACTATTATATACTTATTACTAGTATATAAACTTATAAAAATTTTTGTTGATGTTATGACGGTTACTGGTTCTGACGGATTTTCATTTTAGATTTTTTGACGTTTAGTGCTTGTGACGGACGAAATGGTAGCACCCTAATTTCAATTATGTTAGATATAAAAGACCTAGGAAATACTTACAAGTGAAATACCTGTCCTTGAATACAAATGGAGTAAATATCTTACAAAATCGAGCCACTACAAAACAATTTTCAGTTATTAGTTTTTGAAAACTCTCAAGATTTGTTTTTGGTAACTCAGCGGAGGCCAAATAGAAAGCGCAACTTCCTCGAAGGAAGTGAGAAAAGATAAACGAAAAAGTTTCAAGAAAACTTGAATTCGATGGGAGTAAAGGGTGAGGCCCTGAATACAGTGGATAAGAGGAGTGGTTTTTTGTTTTTTTTTTTTTACTTCAAACTGCTTCATTATGTAGCAACATGGCAAAATGTAGCAACATTTTCCCAAATGTTGCTACAAGTACCGTAGACATCTACCGTAGATATGCAACTACCGTAGATATCGTAGACATAATGTTTCAAGGTCAAGCTTCCGTTCAGAAATAAGGGTGTTTAATTGAATGACATACATAATGTATTAAAAAAAAAAAAAGAAAAAAAAGGAAATCTTACAAACGTATTAGAAAAAAAAAAAACCGATTTTCAGATTTCTCAATCTGACAATTCATCTCTTTTCCTTGCTTTCAAAAAGAAACCGAGTCATGCATAGAACATATTTTTTTCCGACTCTTCCTTTTTACGATCGACTCTCCAAGGGAAATTCTAAGCCCCATTTTGCTTTTGAAAATGATAATTGGTTAATAACTCAATTGATAATCAGCAGGAAGGGATCGTAAATGTTTGTATTTAGAATAATGGCCAAGCTATTATTTTTTTGTCAATACTATATGATATACTTCCATTGTGGTAATAATGGTGGGGGAGGTGGTGCAAACACCGATATTGTCCCCGGGTACTGAAAAACCCTAGCTACGCCTCTGTTCTAGCTGAGCACGCAGTGCATCCTTTGTCTGTTTAGCAACCACATGGGAAATTTGCTGCGTCATGCTTCCATTTTTTTTTTCTAATTTCTAAAAAGTATTCCTTAAATATTCGCTCTGATTTAATCATAGATCTGCAGTCATAAAAATTACGTGTCAAATTCGAACATAGCCGAATTGACAAAAGTACGTCGGGTTTTGTCTATGTTTCGTCTTCCTTCTTCCGAATAGTTAGTCATTCGAAATTCTTGGGGGCCATTTCTTCTCTTTTTTTCAAGCTTAATTCGGAATTGTAAATTGAAGTAGTTATTTACGGCTAGGATGTGGCGTAAACAAAAAGAAGGTGTTCATGGAAGACATAAAGGAGGAAAATTTCTTATATTGAAGGTTTAAATATTCACTAAATCACTAATTGCCTGGAGATGCCGAAGATGAAACCAAATTTTTCTCTCCGACGGTCATTAATTTGTCTCACTTAATGTGACATCAAGCATCTGCTTAAAGTAGCTTTTGAATCTTATTCAAGTTTCTTTCATGCTCAGGGTATGGCAAACCATGTCTAAGAGAACAAAATATATTATTTTCCTGTAATTCTGAAGTTAAAAAAAAAGTTTTTGCTTTAATTTTATTGTTATATTGATGGTGGAGAAAAACATTACCTGTATTTACTTTTTGGGTAATCGGCTTTGTTTGAATACATTTACCTCTCTTTTGCTCAGTACAAGTGTAGTAAGTTAAGCCCTTGGGGGATATAGGGTTTTTATAGAAATTTTTGTCGGGGAAGCTTCGAAAAGGGCTCATTAAATTGAAAATTGAGAGGGCTAGTGCCTTTTTTTTATTAGTCAAAAGCGATCGGAGGGTGAATCCCCCCCCCCCAAGCCCATCATGTCCCTAAACACTTCCAACTAAAATTTTGAGATAGCCATTTTGTTCAACTTATTTGAAAGGTCTGGAAAATATGTCTTTGAGGATAACCAATCCCCCTAGCCCTCAGGGCTAGGGTTGTAAGTTATGCCCTGGGGGCATATAAGGTTTTATAGAAAGCGTGGTCATGTAAACTTCGAAGGGGGCTCATTAGATTGGTAATCAGACACTCTAGTGCTCTTTTTATGAGTCAAAGTGATCGGAGGGTAGCCACCCCCCGCTCCCCCCCCCCCTACACACACACGGCGTATTGTACCGAAATGCATCTAATAGAAATTTGAGATAGCCATTCTATTCAAAATAGTCTAAATATCATATAACAAGGCTTCTGGGGTTGATACTTACTTTCCTGTTGTTTTTTTTTTTTACTTTCGGCGGGAACCAGGACGATGAGCTGTCCTGCCCGGCAGCAAAGGATTTTGAGATGACTTCCGACGACCACTTGGACCTGTCGGCTGCAGCTTCTCTGGCGATCTTCAGCCAGTCTTTGTCCCATCTCCGACCGTGTCTCCTGAATCCTCCCCACGATTCCAGATCCTCCTTGAATTTCTGCCGCAGGTTCTTCTTTGTCCTCCTGGTTTACGTTTTCCAGGAGGGGGGCTGGTTCACAGACAAGGACGTCTCGACATATCGTACCTTTGGGGCAGCGCAATGTGTGGCCAAGGAGCTCAGGCGACGTCTTTTAATGATGAACGATAGCTCTTCTGATTGGTCACAGCGACTCCTTACTTTACTATTGGAAATCCTGTCCCATCTCTTAATACGGAGGATGTAACGAAGGAAGTGCTGGTCGAACACGTCCCAAAGTTCTCGCGTCTTCAGCCTTGATCGGCCATGTCTCGCAAGCATATAGTAGTACTGTACAGTAGTAAGTTATGCTCTTGGGGCATATAAGGTTTTTATAAAGAGGGTGGTCATATATGCTTTGGAGGAGACTCATTGTAATTATAAGTTCTTGTGCCCTTTTTAAGAGTCTAAGTGATCAGAGTGCAGCTACCCCCCCCCCACCACACACACACACATACAAACACGTCGTTTTTTCCTGAGATGTACCCAATAGATATGTTGAGACAATTCTGTTATTCAAAATACTCCAAATATTATATAACAAGGCTTTTGAGGTTGATACAAACCACCAGAGCCTGAGGGCGAGGGTTTGTAAGTTATGCCCCTGGGGCATTTAAGGTTCTTATGAAAGGGATGGTTGTATAAGCTTTAGGTGTGGCTCATTTTGGTTGGAATTGGAAGTTCTAGTTCCATTTAAGAGTCAATAGTGATGGAGGTCAAGTAGCAACCCCCCACCCAACTACCCCTCTTTTCACCAAATGCATCTGATTGAAATTATTCGATGGCAATTTTGTTTAAAATTGTCCAAAGAACATATAACAATGCTTCCAGGGTTGGCACAACCCACAGAGCCCCTGGGCAAGGGCTTTAAGTTATGCCCTGTAGGCATATAAGGTTTTTATGGAATAGGTGGTCGTATTAAATTCAGGTCGGTGTCATTTGATTTTAAATTGGAAATTATAGTGCCCTTTTTTAAGATTCAAAGTGATTTGAGAGAAACCTCCCCACGCCCATCATTTCCTATAACAAATATCCAAACTAAGTTTTGAGACATCAATTTTTTCAGCATTGTTGAAAAAGGTTTTCAGTAATTATGCGTAGCAATAGTTGTAGTAGCATTAGTAGCAGCATGCAAAATATCACCTTTTTTTTTCAACACCCCCTTCAACACAGGATATAATTTTTTAACTTAATACAATCAACGGTCCTGAAGCATTGCTAATACGTCCTCTTGACAACCTATATGGGCATTATGTTTTTTTCGTTTTTATTTCAATACAGCACAATATTGCCCAAAACTTTTTTCTTAATACCTATACGTTTAATAGTTGTAGTAGTAGCACCAGTAAATATAGTAGTAGCAGTAGGAGTACAGTTAATAGTAGTAGTCTTAGCTTTAATAGCGGTAGTTGTAGGAGTAGAAGGATTAGTATTATGATGCAAATAATGTCTTTTGGTTAGTTCAACATAAGTTTGTATTTTCACATACAAAACTGTTCCTAAGATATTGCTGATTATGCCCTTTTGACAACCTGCATACGGATGGCAGGTTGTCATCCGTACAACAGAAATATTCTCTGAAAATTTTACCTTCATATCTTCATGGGCTGTGGATTTCGAGCTAGCTAGAAGACACTGTGTGTATACATTTAATGTTGCTTCTATGGTTACTGTAACTAACAACACTAATGCATTAAGTTGAAACTTCTAGGGAACGTTTAGGAGGCGTTTCAATTAAACAAAAACCTTTATGCATGCAGGTATTAAAAGGGTATATAAGCACTATAGGGCATAAAAGGACTCTGGCAACGATGCTCTACAACAGCTAGTAGTATTATTGATATTTTAAAGGAGCTAATTGGATTGAAAATTAAAAGATCTAGTGCCCTCTTAAGAGTCAAAAGTGATTGGAGGGTAATCAGCCCTCCTCTTTTGCCTCATAAGTTTCCAGACACTTTTAATCAAAGTTTTAACACAGCCATTTTGTTCAGCATAGCTGAATGGTGTAATAACTACATCTCTAGGGTTATTGGGTAGGTCAACCCCCACAGTTATATAATTGCGCTTTTATGCTTAAAAACTAAATGTTGATTTAAAATTAAATCAAAACACACTGTTTTTTTTTGTATTCTGGTTGCCAATAAGACATCAATATACCAAGAACGACTTCGAGGGTATTATGTTCAAATTTTCTGGGCTACATCTATTACTACTTCTGCTCTTAAAATTTTACTCAATCAAAAGATTGTAAGTGTATCCAGGCTGTGAAAGAATATAATTACAGTTTTTTAGGATTAGTATTAACTTTTATTTATCAGGTCAACTAGAAGGATGTATATGACTAAATTAAAACACTACTATTTGTGTCATGATTTTCAAAAGAGTTTGTGTTGATTAAAAATTGTCTGAAAAAGTTTCTCCGACATATAAATAGCCGAGCCAAACTATAAAATTCTTAAAGGAAACCGGAAAGATTCAAACTATTATTTTCTTTTTTCCCTGAAAAAAAAGCCTTAGAAAACGAAAAGAAATTAAATTGAAAAACTTTTTCCAAAATAATTTTTTCAAAAAAAGTAAAGAACTCCATTAAACCAAAAATGAATAAAAATAGAATCAAATAATCTATCAAGCATACAACTACCACAAATCAATATCAATAAATAAATGAAACCCAAAACGAACAGAAATAAAATAAATAACAGAGTCAAACTGAAAACGAGCAGAAATTAATATGAGTAAGGTTCAAAACCCTATGCTTTCTAAAAACCAGAATATAATTGCACTTTACTCAAAAAAGTTGTTTTAAATGTTTTCACATTAATAACTTCAAGAAATCAAAATTAATTAAGGTTTTAAGGAATGAATATCAGCATATGTATATTAAACTGACAATACACATTTTTTTCAGTAAATTCATTGAATATTTTTCTAGCAAAGTACAAATTATTTTCTGGCTTTTAGAAAGTTATAGGGCTTTGAACCCTACTCATATTAATTTCTGCTCGTTTTGATTCAATTTTTGTTTATTTTTGGTTTTAATGGAGTTCTTTACTTTTTTTTGGAAAAAAAACTTATTTTGTGGAAAAAGTTTTTAAATTAATATTTAAAAAATTGATCATATTTTTCTAATGGAATCGGGTTAAATTTAACTGAATTAACTTCTGTTTTCGTTCTTCTTAGTATACTACCACAAGAAAGCATGTAGTCCAATGCAACACCGTTCCCAAAGAGCCAACTGTGTGTTTAGTTTGTGGCACCGTCATCTGCTTGAGGGACAAAACTGTTGCAAGCAACAAACTCAGTATGAAGGTGTCAGAGTAAGTAAATCAATTTGAAAAGTTCTATATTGTTTAGTCACTTTTTTTAGTCTCTTTCTTTTTAGTGTCTTTTTTTAGTTATTTTTTTAAGTTATTTTTTATTCACTATTTTTTTTAGTCTCTTTTTTTTTGGGGGAGTCACTTTGTTTTGAGTCACAGATGGCCACGCAAAAAATTTATTAGTTGAAATACTCTGGAGAAAAATTCAGTCCTCGATTTAGAAACACTAAAACAGATTCATTTTTTGCATGAGCAGAATCGATGTTTAGGAATTGGTACTTTTTTCTTTGCAACATGCAGGAAAACTCCCTAACTTTATATTTTAGATGAACGTTAGTTATTCAGTTGCCATAAAAATCAGCTCCAGAAAAAATTCAGTTGCCATAAAATTCCCTAACTCTATATTTGTAGATGAAACGTTTAGTTATTCAGTTGCCATAAAATTCATCTCCAGAAAAAAATTCAGTTGCCATAAAATTCCCTAACTCTATATTTGTAGATGAACGTTAGTTATTCAGTTGCCCCATAAAATTCAGCTCCAGAGAAAAAATTCAGTTGCCATAAAATTCCCTAACTCTATATTTGTAGATGAACGTTAGTAAATTATTCAGGTGCCGATAAAATTCAGCTCCAGAAAAAATTCAGTTGCCATAAAATTCCCTAACTCTATATTGTAGTATGAACGTTAGTTTATTCAGTTGCCATAAAATTCAGCTCCAGAAAAAAAACGAATGGGAAAAAAAGATCCGAAGAAGGTACATAGTTTAAACGCATAAATCATTTGGTAAAAAGAACCTTCATACTTCAGACATTTTCGCATTTTCAGATTTCAGACATGAACCTTTAGAAATTGTGATCGTGGAAAGCATTTCTCCCTTTTCCTCCTTTGAAACTTGTGCCAGAACTCAATATAAAATAAAGATTAAGGAACTTTACTTATTTTGAAAGGCTGAAGGAACTTCACCTTTCAATATATGTTACATTGAAGAGAATGTTTTATGTTAAAAAACGTTCTAAAAGGAAGTAACCTTACATAAACAGATCTACATTATTTTTTTTATCAGCACCAGTTATAGTGAAAATTTGTGGGATATTGCATTATTTGGAGGTTTCGAGCATGAACTTGTAGTCTGTAACATATATGTTACCGTGAATGTCCGAAATTCCTTTTTTTCTCTGCTTGAGTTCAATTAGCTTTTGTGAGTCAGTTTTTTCACTCTTATGCAAGCTATGATGGTAAAAGTTAAGGTTAGGTTACATTATGTTGGTTTAGGTTAGATTAGGCTAGGTTATGTTAAACTTAGGTTATAAATATCAGAAATTGGTTAAGAACCTAACCCAACCTAACCAAGCCTAATCTAATCCAACCTGTCATCTTCAAACCTTGCATCAACTGAAAAAGTTGACTGCAATGCTGACTAAATTCAAGGAGAAAAAAAGATATTTCAGACATTCATCGGTGAATGTTGACATTCACCAATTTCGGACATTCATGGTAACCCATACACATTTACAAGTTTGTATGTGTCTATTTACATATTTTCTATATACATATCTCTTTATAGTTTATATATATATATATCCCAAATTTGTCTGTCAGTTTAGTCAATAGCTTCGATAAACACAAACACAAAAATCCTGGCGAATGATACGTAAAATGCTAAAAAATTAAGGAAAGTACTAAATCTCAAGAATGAATTTATTTTTTAATAATTATTTTTATTATAGATTTAGTTGTTTATTTTTAATTAAAATATCTGTTTTATTGTGGATTAAAAATAGTTTTCTGACAAAAACTGTAACCGACCTATGTTAAAAAACTGAACCCACCAATTATTATTAAAATGCTTTCATTTTTCTAATTGAAATATAGAATCTGTTTTCTACTGGGGGGGGGGGGGGGCTTCTATTTTCATTTTGACCACTCAGGGGGCGGTATTCTTTGGAACAAAAATTAAGTAGATGGTCTTAGACAAGGGTGATATTGTTGGCCTGTCCAAATAGGAGTATCAGGTCGTTACTATCCCAAAATGTTGGGGGGGGGCTAGGGATTTTCCAGACTGGCAGGTCATTTTACCGACTGTTTTTTTGTCAGTAATTAGCATTATGTCCGTTTCGAATATAACACGTAAAATTACTGCACGAGTCGGTAAAACCGCTGCATTTACCAACCGAGATTCAGATTTCGGTACATATCAAGTCACTACTTTAATGCTGTTTATTTAAACCAAATGGAAAATTGTGGTACCATCTGTAAAACTCACGGGAGGAGTCGATTAAAACGGTTTACCGACCAAAGTAACGCATTTTTAGCGGCGTCGGAAAAATCATGGCGCTTCGTGCTTAACGGGATTTTATACCGACTTACTTTCATTTTACCGAGTGACCAAAACATTGGGGAGGGGGTCCCCCATCCCATAACGTGACGGCCCTGAAGAATATGGGTAACTATCAAGAGTGCACTTGACATTTTTTTTCTTTTATAATAAGAATATAATAATTAAATACAATTATTTTATATTATAATAATTTTATAAAAAGAATAATTAATTTTAATTTGTGTAGTTGGTAAAATTGGTGCAGTAATAAGCGTCCAGATTTCAATTGTTTACAAAAACAATACGAAGCTTAAAAAAGCCAAGTGACGCAAACAAATAGATCTAAAAGTGTTTGGAAAATCCCCCCCCCCTAAAAATTTCCTCGCTGGAGACGATTCTCCCCCCTTAAATTCCCCCTTCTTTCCCTGGCCAACTCCTCATATATAAAATAATGATTGTACTTTTTCAATTTAATAGCATTGGAAAATTAGATCTAGGACTATTCAACTTACTGGTTTGAACGTTTTTTTTTTATTATTAATATCGAAATAATGTGGAGGAAGTAATTGTCAATTATTTGTGTTCATTATTTTCTAATTTCAGTCAGTGCAAATACTATTAAAGAGGGTTCTTGGGGTGAGGGTTTTATGCCTAAAATCTGCACAAGGATGTACTGTGCAACTTCTTAAAATATCTTGATGATCGGATTGAATAATTTAGTGAGGCATACAGGACACACGCACAGACATACGCTTAATTTTATTTATATAGACTATTCAGTATTATTAGTAAATTAGTAATTTACTTTTGATATTTATTTGGGCGAGTTAGATTCTTATATGTCCTTTTTTTGTATTTGCATTATATTTCGTTGAAAATTACTTATTTCATATAGCCAAAATACTCGCTTAGGTTATTTTACTATTTAAAAAAGAGAAAAAAATCAAAATAACTACTATATTTTGCTTGGTTGACTGGGAAGGAAGATTATGAGAAATTGTGCTAGAAACGATTTGACATTGCTGTGTAGTTGGTAGTCTATTTCTCTACAGTAGTAATTTTTCAGTGGCCCAACTCAGTGGGTCCCCTGCTTGTCACGTGGGTGGCAAGACACAGTGGATTTGATACCCAGCTGAGGCGAATTTCTATTAGTAAAATATATTTATTGTTGTGTTCAGCTGAAAGTGGGCCGCCTCATTTTTGGCAATCTGACCATCATATGAACATTAAGTTTGAACGTTTTAAATTTCAATTTCGTTAAACGTCAAGATGGAAATGATTATTCTCATATGGCTGTAGAGCCACTAGTGATCTAAAAACTAGGATCTGGAATTCTAGTCTCAGGTGAGTCGCTAGCAGATGATGATGATTATTATAGTGAACTATTTTAGTTTAAAAATCAACTTATTTGTAGCATTCAATTGATGGTGGAGGCCGTACTGCTGTATATTTGGCCATCAATTTTCCTCACAATAGTTGTTGTACGTGGTAAGCGGGGCTGTCTTTGGGGTTCTGTGTATCTGACGCATTCGGTGAAGAAGATTCGGGAACTTAAGTAAGTGTTTCTTCTTATATTTCAATTTAAAATGGGAGATCATAGCCTTCATTCATGTCTTATAAACGTTTCTGTATTACAACTACCAAACAAAATCGAAAAATGGGACATTTGATTTCATAGCAATTGTGAATATTCGTCATGTAGTGGCGCAATGGTATCTCTGTTTCGGTGGACTCGTTCAAAACTCAGTTGCACCCAGGCGGTGCTCGGTATCTGATTCGATATGACGAGATTATTCGAAAGCGTTTTCCATATTAATTCAAACAAGAAGAGAAGGAGACAATAGTGAATAGGTAGTTTGCAAAGATTCTACTGGGTCGAACCCCCTCCTCCCCACTTTGCAGACGATGCAACATAAAAATTAAAACAATTTACTATTTGCCTGTTTGGATGCAATATGCTAACGTCTTGCACAGCTGATCTTTCAAAGTAAACTGTTAAAGTGCTCCAAACACCATAAAAACCCCGGACAAATAGTAACCAAAGTAGCCACCAACAGACAAGATAAACAACTAGCAACCACCTGTAGTAGCACCAAAACATCTCATATAGAGAGTAAAAGGAAAAGGGCCGAATAGTCTTGACTGAAAAGCCCAATTCAACACTACAGAAGAAGAAGACGAAGATCAGTGAATCTTCTCAAATTTAAAGACTTTTACTAAAAATGGGTGGTTATGTCAAGAAGAAAAAACGATGTGTCCAGGAAACATAAGATTTAGCTTTTCCTTCCTTAATTCATAGTTTTCATGTTTATGTCCCATGTGTACATGTTTTTGGTGATGTGACATTTTCTGAAGTCTTACCGTTCTAATATTTCCCGATATTAGTCCGGTTATACCGATCGGATATAATAAACATACCGTTCACTATAAGAGGCAATTTCGTAGTCACTTGTTAGATGAAAATTAAGCTTGATCCCTTTTGCCAAGTTTCATTTAGAGGATTTGCTTCCATTTCTCATAGATGTGATATAATACGCCAAAACATGCGAAAAATATGGTGGTTTTTTAATTTTTGAAGGAACTTTAGCATCGAAGAAACTTAGATGTAAGAGAAAAGTCTAACAATATCCTAATATACAGTCAATATGAAAATAATCGTTCCATATGATGTGATAGCCCACCATAATCTGACTCGATAGATTGAGTAGATTTGAAACTAATGAATTACAAGACATAAATATGCTGTTTGTTCGGTAACTGGAGCCGGCGTTTTGCCCCCGTTAAAAAAAAAAAAAAAAAAATACTTTTTTTGAGTAATTTTTTCAGGAAAAAGTCAAATCCAGTGAACTAAAAGTGTTTTTCACTCAGTTGACGTTCGCCTGAAAAAGAAAATGAACTTGGCAAAATTGCAATTTTTGTCAATTTCCTATATTATTAATCATTATTTTCTATTTATCTCCATCATTATTTCCTATAAAATTATTTTAGGCAAATTGCCAAAAATATTAATTTTGGCAATTTCCAATAAATTGTTTTGCCTAAAATGGATAAGAGTTCTTTTTGTAGCAAGCAATTACTTTTACGTGAAACGGAATAAATGTGTACTCAACAAAACTTTTCTCTCATATCTGAGAAGTCATTACTTTATCAGGAGGCACACTTGGCCTCTTTAAAGAGGTGACCCACCACAATGTTAAAGCGATTTCCGGTCCTAGAGGTACGCATGAGAGTACGGGCGGTGATCGCATTTTTTTGTAAGCCCAAGACTCAAAACTAAGATAACGTGCAAAATTTCACGCCTCCCTCCGGACTTTATCTTCATGGGTAAAAGTGGGCCGGAAGTTTCGATCGACCCTCCCCGACCACAGCCCCCTTTTAACGTTGTCTGATCCGGGCTGAAATTGTAGACGGTTCAGCTTTACTAGGCCCTGGAGACTTATCCTCGAAATTTCAGCTTCAATCCGATCCACTCCTTCCCTGTTTTCCCCAAAACCAGACATAGCCACTTAATGTTCATTTCTCTTCTTTTTTTTTATTAGCCCACGCGCTACAGGCCACAGTTGGCAACGGATCCTGGGTGGAATGAGGACTCATTTCGAAGCGGGAATTCGACCTGTTCGGGCCTTTTTTTGATCATTTTCAGGACTGAAAAGATTTTCCCCCGAATTACCTTTACGAAAAAAAACTCGTTTTTCCCCATAAGAGCCGCATGTTGAGAATTGTTCCGCACTACACAGCCCCACACTTTAAACGGTCCCAGGGGAGCTTATCCTCAAAATTTCACTCAATCCGATCGATCACTTCCTTCTCTGTTCTTTCCAAGAACCAAATATCAAGTTTTGTGTGGAATTTGCTTGCTGTCAAAATATATTTGCAGAGAATAAAAATAATATAACAAGTGTCTCTGTGGTACAGTGGTCGCTACTCCTGGCTGTCAGGCGGAAGACCCGGTTTCGATTCCCTGTCCGAGGAAATTTTTTTAAAAAAAGAAGCTCAGTTTTGTTTTTTAAATCCAATCTATTAAATCCTTCGGCTCAACAGGCGTTCTCCCGAAGAATATCACCGTCGGCCTTACAGGTTACAGGGTAAGTCTCCACTGCTTTGATAACATGCCGTATACCCGCATGGCTCGAATACAAGTTGAAAAAAGAAAAATCTTACTGTGCATTTGATTTGAGTATTCAGGAATTTAAAAGCCTTTAATACAAGAAATCTTCAAGAGTGCGGGGGTTTGGGGGGGGCGGCAGCCCCCCCAACTTTTAACTCCTGCACAATCAGCGAACAGTTAGCCAAAGCAATAATAAGTAATAGACTGTACAAAACATGTGCAGAAATTATTTTCAAAAAAAACTACGTTTTCTTAAACAGTTTAAAGAGGCTGAGTCAACAAGTTCGAACCTAAAACGTACAGGGATTAGGAGGTACAGTTGGGGGGCTGCCGCCCCCCAACTCCCCGCTTTCGCAGCCTTTAAATAAAAAACACAGAAGTTTTTTTTTAAACTGAAAGTAAGGAGCCGACATTAAAACTTTAAAACGAAACAGTAAATTATTCCGTATATGAAAAGGGGCTGTGACCCTCCCTCAAGGCCTCGCTCTATAACGCTAAAGTTTTTAATTGTTTTAAAAAAAAGTAGTTTGTGAGAAAGTTAAACTTTAGCGTAAAGAGGCGAGGACGTTGAGCGTGATGAAATTCACCCCGGGTGATGAAATGATGAGAAGGAATCGCCGTGCTAATCAAGCAACAAGAAGAGTATGTTTAACCTTACCTGACAACGCTAACCGTTAAACTTACAAACCACAAAACCTGACCAAAAACGGCAAGACTTATTTTTTCTGGTTGTAGTTCTTTTCAGGTGATGGGAGTAACTTATTTTATCGAAGGAAGAGCATGAGGGGTAGGTGGGGAGAAAATTATATGTGTTTTCATTCTTTAATATATTACTTGGTCACTTATAGTAATGTTTACGTTAAGGGGAGAGGGGGGGGGGGAGCGTACTGAAACGTTATTAAAACGTGGACACATGGCGATATATCTTTGTTTCTAATAGCATACTATTTTTGTTTCAGGCGAGGGAAGCCACTTTATTTATATCTAATGGAAAGATATGAAATCCATGAGAAACAAGCAGTGGCTGTACTCATCGTTTTGACCATACATCCAAGAGATGGATTATGCATCGAGGAGAGCTTGTAATTATTTGAAGGAGGGTTATATGTTGTGTCAATTTGTAGCGTTGTTGAATAGTTATTAGAAAATGGACGCGGATAATATGATCTCGTTTTTCCTGTCCCCTCTTTTTATCAAAGTAAATTTGCGCTGTGTAGGTTTGTTCTGTTTATATTAGCGCAAGAAAGCTTGAATGAAAATTTTGTAAGTCAAAATGGAATAATGAATGTGAATGAAAACATAGATAAGTTACATTTATGTTGATCTTTTGATGCTCGGTTTTTATCCTAAGGCGGGTATTGGCTGGGACCGGACAAATCCGATTTTTTTTTGGCTAGAGGGGCCTCCACAATTTTTGATATCCATTTTGAAACAATTTAATTTTGGGTGATCAATAAATTAATTGCCTTTAAATTTATTACTGACTCCCATCAATTTGCTACAAGTTATTTTCAACACATACAAAAGGCATTTCGGTTATCAGAGGAATAAATAATAAATTAATTGATACTACACTAATTAAATATATATTTGTTTAAATTTGAACAGTTTATTAAATTTATTAACTAGTTAATTTAATGATAATTAAAAACCTAGATTTAAATTTTGTACTTTTGTTCGTGTTGTCGTCATTTCTTCTTCCGAAAACGTTTTCTATGAATGTTGCCTTTTTATAAAGCAAGCTAATTCAGAATATTTAACATTTACAGAAGAAATTATTCCAGAGAATTTAATATAGCTGATTAACAAATCATACAATTATTTGTGATTTACTTTCAGATTTACCTGTAATGGTCGTTCTGATTAAATGTTTCTTAATAAACAAGATAATTTCATTATGGTCTGAATCTCATTGATCATTCAATAAACAAGGCAGCAACACTGTCTTCTTCAGGTCATACATCATCATCATTACAAATAGCCTCAAAGCATGCCTACTTACTCGACACATTTTTTTTTTTTTATATGTAAGAAGATACTGTGGGTGGGGCCGGGATTGGAGGGCTCTGGACATCTGTATCATATACCTTTCGTTACAATAAAAATTACAAAAACAATAATAAACATCAAAGTTTTGTTTATATGCATACTTATTGACCTTTTTAACAGAAGAACGAAAACTTTCACAGAAGAAGAAAAAGAAACACAGAAGTAGCAGACATCTGTATTAGATATCTTTTGTCTGTTCTCGTTCTCAGAAAAAACCAAAATTCCTATCTAAACCTATTTTGGCCATCTTCAAAAAATTCCGATATATCTCTATGGGGAAAAGGTAGGGCCAATCTTTGTCTCTAGACGGACTGGCTAGAGGTTATTATTCGCGTCTAAAATCCACTAAGCTCCAGTGTGGATTGCAGGAGCGTGGCTCTGGCAAGCTCAAACCAAGATGGTCGAACCTTAGCTTTCCCAAATAGTTACCTGGAGAAAAACAGGAAACGAGGAAGGTAAACAGTAAGGGTTCGTGAAGTACATGAGAGGCTGGGGCCCCAACGCCCATTGCACTTCGTCGCTGAAGGGCGAAGAAATGGAGAATCAGGCACCTTTGTTTTGAACTAATGGTTCGTATCCTTTGTGGTTCTTGTTATTTATTCGTTTTGTTTCTCCATCCTTTTTCTTTTTTCAGAATAAAAACTCCCTTCTCTAAGATTTAAAAAATCCCAGAAATAAATACTTAAACCCTGAGGATGGTCTAGTGCTGTCATACTTACTAACTACTTACTTAGGTACTTGTTAATTAGCCAGCAGAATACAACTCAAGTTTTCTCGATCCTGGGACTGTAAGGTCTGAGGAAACCTGTTTCATAGCCACAAAGACAAGAGACGCACTGACATAATGTTTTACCTCCCCCCTCCCCTCCCCCTAATATGCAAATGTATAGCCCCAAATTATATATGTTCCAATGCCATTCTGTCACCTGTCTCTTGTCTCTGGCAGGCCATAAAACCGGTTTGCTCAGACCTACCTTAGATAAATAATCTTGAGTGTTGTTGCTAGATAAGTAACCAAGTGACCCTTACTTGCTCTATTGCGCTATCTTATAGCTCGTTAAAGAACAATATGGGTTGGAAAAAATCTTGGTTTCGGAATCTCACTGCTGATCAGGTTTGTAAAGCACTCCTTTTGTTTGGTCAAACTGTTTTTCTACTAGATATGAAAGGGTCCTTATTGGTCTTGGAGTTCATAAATATTGAGAAAGCTGTTTCTACTGCAATTTATTGAGCAGATATTAGCAGAAGGATCGGAGGAATGAAGGATTTAGGTATAAGTTGGAAAAAAAGTTCAGGAGAAAGTTTCAAATGAAAAAGCAAAGATGCAATAGTTAAGACCAACACAAGGGTATAATTAAAGGTGATCTTAAAACAATTCATGCTTAAAAAATAAAAAAATTACCAGCAATGAAACAGAAAAAATTAACAGTAATGGCCAGGTGAAACGCAAGAAAATAATAATCATGTGTTATGTAAGAATCGTTTGTAAAATATAATTCTAAAGTTAGTATATATATTTATATATATTTAAAATATATATACTTAAAGATAATGGTATAATATATTAGTTTTTTATTTTCTAATCGTCTTGATAAGTGACCAAGAGTTTGTGATTGACAACATATTTTACAAGATATTGATAACTGAAAATTTTCCTGAGTAACTTTAGCACGATCAAAGTGAAGACTAGAAATTTTTTTTACTTAGAACCACCGATTTATATACCGTTTTTTAGACAGTTTCTGGGGTACGCAAAGTGGCAACAAGGAGCAACTCGACCCAATGAGTAACCGAAATACTATAAAAAAAAAATGTTGATAATGGATTCAAGTTATCAAAAAGAATTGAGCTTTTTTGTGCTGATTCCAAGCCGCTTACCCCCCCCCCCACCACAATTAATTTAGCAGAATGTTATCCATCAAAAGCCACAAGCCTGAGTGAATTTGCCTGGGTTTTGACAAGAAAGAGAACACCCTTAAAATGAGCCTTATTGATCCTTAATGCAAAATCTGCGCTATCAGGACTCAGCATATCAGAGAATCGTATTGTAGAGGTTCAAATCTCCTTTCTAAAAATAGGGTATTTCAAATTTTTTGGCCAGAAAGAAGAACTTTTTGCGTGGTTTGCTTGTTGTGTTTTTCTCACCGGGGTGGTTCATATCCAGGGACGTCGTTTTGGGGTGGCAGGAGGGGGTTATATAAATCCCATGCCCTTTGCCTATCCAGATTATAGACCCTTCTTTTGCCCCCCCCCCCAATAAAGATGCTGGAGATTGCGCGTCCTGATCCTATCAAACCGATAGCGTCCTAAAAATGTTGGGAGAGGGACATGGGCATAGGTAGCATCTTTCTAGGGGGGTGCGGCGATTCTGTGAGGCAAGGCATGAGGGAGCTGAAGTTATAATCGGCAGTCAAGTTTACAAATCTCACCATCGCCACAGCAATTTCTATCACCTTTGTGAAATCTTTATTCGGTCAATTAAATTTTTTCACCACAAAATCACAAGCGATCAATGACATTTCTGTATTTAGTTTTCCTGGATTAACTATCTGACTTATATTTATCTTCATTGCCAATACCGTGGCTATAATCGAAACACACTGTCCTGCTTCAGTTTCCAGAAAACATAAACACCATAAAAGCGATTTGAACACAAATCCAATTACGATAGAATAACAGCTTCCAGTTCTAAAGAATCCAATTCAATTAAAAGTTGGGGGCGATATTTTTAATTATCCAAATTGATGTTATCAGTATATCGGACCATTGAAACCAAAAGTTAATATATTGAAAAATCCGATATTCGGAAACGATATTTGGAAATTTCTGTTTATTTCCAGCTTTTTCAACCATCTAACACGTGAACCTTCAACCGAAAAATTCCAACAAACCAAAAATTTTTCGGTTAATATATAGTGTAATATTTAAAGTTCTAGGGAGGAGAAAGGGGGGGGGCAGCTTGCCCTTATCTGGCCCACTTTCACTTAGCCCACAGAGAGGGGTAACTTGAATGGGAATCAAACAGCCTAGTACCCTTTTTTAATTGACCGACAGCATTGGAGGTTAAAAGCCCGCTTTCTCGACCCCCTTTTCCGCAATGATTTCTGATCAAAATTCTGAGACCAACCATTTGACTCAACACAGTTGGAAAGATACGCCTTTGGGGATAACCAGGACTCCCCAACCCAAAAGCCCTGGGAAAAAGGTCTATATAACTTATGGTAGTTTTTGTCCATTGTTTAGTATAGTGCTTGTATAAAAAATATACGACGGACATTTTTAGTGGGGGGGGTGGAGATAACTTTCCTTGGGGACGG
Organism: Artemia sinica; assembly: GCA_027921565.1. Lineage (NCBI taxonomy): Eukaryota > Metazoa > Arthropoda > Branchiopoda > Anostraca > Artemiidae > Artemia > Artemia sinica. The sequence continues at coordinate 8,376,512 of CM051256.1, forward strand.
AAAAGTTTCCGGGGATGATCTTCCAAGAGAAATTTCACTCCGGGGATAAGGCCTGTAATTTGGTCATTGCAACTTGTTGTTGTTGTTTTACACAACTTGGTTTTTTACACATGTTGTTGTTCTTTGGAAATGTACAGAAATTTTAAAGGGGGAGAATTTTTTCACGGTTCTCTCATAGCCTATTGGGCTAAAATATAGAATAAAGTTGAAATATAAAAAAAAAATAGAGAAATTTGGCGTGTTTTGAACATTTACCCTCATTAAATAGACGCTAAGCTAGGACATAATTCCTATAAAAACGGGGAAAAATTGGCAAAAAGAAAATATATTATTAATATTAAATATCAAAAAAAAAAAAAAACAACTAAAACACTGATTTTTGTTCTTGTGAAGCGCGACATTAAGCTGCTCAGCAGCTCTCTTTCCTATAACATCTGTGACGGTGTTTCAAGAGCAGTCTATTATGATTATGGTTTCCAGCAGTCGATACGGTTTATGTCCCTGTGTTGTTTTTAAAAATGCCATGCCATAAACTCAAATCACTTGATATAAACAGTGGAATAGACTGGAATAGAACTCCTTAAAACGAAAACAGAAAAATGAAAAACCTTGAAAAAACCTGAGTTTGAAAAATTAATGAGAAGACGATAGGAACAAGCTAGAAGGTAGTTTATTTGCTTATAATTCGTAAGTAGTATATGGACCCGAAAACTGCAACTTTAGGTTGTTTTTCTATGTATCTTTTTTGTGTCAAAATGTGCGTGTGTTTTTCAAAATCTACGCAGGGGCAAGGAACCTAGGGTAACATGGGCACCTTCCCTCCATTTCTACCATTAGAGACAGCTCGCAGGCACACATTGTCAAGGACCTTTTAAGGGCTTGGCTCAAAGCTATTGAATATTTTTTTTTTCAAAATGAATATATTCTTCTTTTTAATAAATGCGTTATTCTAGCGCCGATTCATTTTCTACTGATTATTATTTTTCTTAGAAATGTTAAAAGTAAAAATTGTGAACACACAAAATTTCTCTAAAACCTTTATTAACTAAACTATCTTAGAATTCTTTTAATGATTTAATGAATGGTTTGGAATTTATTTTATTATCTTACACTGCCAAAGATAATATAGCACCCTATGGACTCTTTGTGCAACAAACCCCAATCTTTTTAAAGGCAAAGTCCTTAGAAGAGATGAGAGAAGTTTAACTTATATTTTACATAAGGTATTTATACTCGATATATTTTTTTATAAAACTTTATATTTAATATGTGACTTATTTTTTAGCAGAAACTCATAGGTGAATTGTTTAGTTTTTTTTGCCAATTTAGAGGAAGAAAAAAATGTTTCTAACAGGCTTATTATCTAATTTTTTAAAACCGATGAAATCTGCAAGAATTTAATTTCACAAATCAAAGTTTTCTATGCTGAAAGTGAGGCTTCCCACAAGTACGTGGGATCTGATTAAACCCCACTTGTTTTGGCCCAATGAAGTTTAGATCATTCCCATAGAGACAGTAACTGCCCATACTCTAACCTGTCAGATTATACAACATATGTAATCTATCACGGTAGTGGAAATTCCTGCTAGAATCGCTAATGTTTACAATATTGATATAAAGTCAAATAGGAAATTGACATTTGAACCAAACCTAACAATGTAATCTCTGTATCTAATTACGGAAAAGCTTGTGTTAGATAATTCTGTATTCTAAGTCCATAATCTTTTTTTGCCCGTATTATACTCACGCAATTTGCATAAATCTTTTTTTTTGTGATCCTGTTGTAGCATATTAGATTGACTGATCTGCTTGGACAATACGGGCGCTCAGGGATCTATCCCTGCCGCGATGGTTTGGCCAACAGGTTAGGTTGGGCCAAACAGGCTTGCTACTTGCCCCCATGTAAAAAATCCCACAGCAACTGAAAACGGTTCGGACGTCCTGTGGGCCAATATTGGTTCTGGAGAATCTTTTTTCTTATGATTTTAGTGATATTCTATTTGTTAGCCGTCCAAGATCAGTGTATATTTAGTACAAAAAGGCGATTTCAAAAAGGGATCGTAGTTCAAAGTTATTTTTATGGAAAATGCGATCTTTGGACTGAAAAAACAAGAGAGAAAAAGTTGAATTTCTCCTGATTTGTTTTACTGTGTGAAGTTTTTAAACCAGTGAGAGAGAGAAAAACTTTTTGAGTCGCAAATTTATTTTGGCACTGCTCTAAAGGTCCTAATGTGTTTTTCGTTTTTGTGAGGGGGGGGTTGATTTTGGGCAATTTTGGCATTATTTTGCTTCTTTTTTCATGCTGCCTGGAGACCGATCTTCTTGCATTGATTTTACGTCATTTAATTTCCTTCCATCCAATATATCTAAAATTCACAGCTCCCTCCAAAATAGCGATAAAATAGAGGCACTTCCCGGCCTTTATTTTAATCTAATCCCATTTTTTCACTCAAAATGGCGGAAAATTACTTGGGTTGTGATGCCCCCCCCCCATACCTTGACGAGCAAGTTTAGTTAATCGCCATCTTGCGTTAATTAAAGTAAATTACACTCCTTTTACACTACGTTAGGGAGGGTGGGGGGGGGTGCCTCCCTGAATCCGCCAACTGTACTTGACCCGTTTAAGTAACATCATATGGTAACGTAGACATTTGAAATTAACATTTTGGTTGTGTTAATTTTAATTTTAAAAATGATTTTTGCTCATCTATAGTTAAGTATATCTCTTGTTAATTTTTCTCTTGTACGACTTCAAAAAAGAAGAAGAGAAAATCTAGAGGAGAAGAAGTACAACCCCAACCATGTTCCTTTGTTTGCCCATCTTGTGCATAATAGTCAAATGTTTTGTTTTTTTTGTTCTTTTTACACATGACCATGTAAAGCAACCGCTGATCCAGGGTCACAAATTTTTAACCCAGCACACCACAAACACCCATTAGCCATTGACCAAACCACTACGGTATGGGGGGGACCGGCTACCTACAACGCCCACTCATTTAACCTTAAAAACCCCCCACAACGATAACACTTACCCACCGGGAAATGAATTACATCTAAACAACTAACACCACCCATGACAACACCGCACTATACTAAATTTTTACGAATAGCAGAAGAAACATCTGGCACAACAGCAACACGACCCCATGTGTGTACTTGATAACGTTGGGTGGTCCTGACTTTGAATGTTAATGAATACTAAGAAACTACTAACACTATTTTGTATGTTCTGTCTAAGTTTTATTCTTTTGCAACAAGAAATGTTTACAAAAAAAGGTCTGTGAAAATGAGCCACACAAGTATAAAGGTTTTATTTTATTTTTAATTATTGGAAAATATATTTTATCCCATAATACTCGATTATACACATAATTGATTATTAAGTCAAATATTCTTTGTTAGCAAACCAGAGCCGGAGTTAAAATTTTTTTTCTCATGGGGGCCCAATTTTATAATTTGCCGCCGGCTCCTGCCGTATCATATCAATACTGTAAATTTTTAACAATTTTTTTGCCGGAAGAATATGTTACATTCTAAGCTGTGTTTGGCACTCCCCAAGCATGCCATCTCGGAGGGCTTACCCTCTCTAGCCCAGTGGTCCGAGAGTTTTATTCCCCCCCCCCGGAAAATACCCCTCCGCGGAAGATACCCCCCCTTCTGATACCCCTACCGGAAAATAAGGCTTTCCAAAATATGAGAATTTTATTTGAGATTTATTTTTTAATTTCCGTACGGGTGAAAGGAATTTTGGTAATAATTGTTCTTATGCGCACTTAACTCAAGTTACGCTGTATGAAAATTCGAGAAAACACCGATTTTATTCGTATTTTCTCGTACAATACCCCCCCTCCTAGTGTGCAAAATATATTCTAGTCTCTCTGGATTAACTGTTTCCAAAATAATTGACATCTGTTCACGCAGCAGAAACTTCAAAGAAAATACGTTCTTGGAATAAAGGGATTTTTGGAACATCTTAATGGTTTTGGGGGGGGGGATTTAAAGTTTACTGTTGAATTGAAAGAGAAAGGAAACTTACTTTTCTTGATGTTCTTCTTTGGAAAATCAAAATAGTATGGATTTTAAAATTTACAGAAAACCGACAAATAACAAGAGACTTTTGTCTTATAGTTCGGTCAACGCTTCGTCAAGTAAAAAATTGTTGACATCTCTTTAACTGACCAGATCTTTAGTATTGCTCTCCAATTGTTTTAGGAGGAGTTGTCTTTAAGGAAAATAACTAATAAGCAACATGTAGCCAGCTAGTGGTTAATTGACCAGAACTTTTTTCAAAAGAAGGAAAAAGGTGTCTAAAGATTCTAAGGAAGTCGTGAGGAAGCCATCGGGAGAGGAATGTTTTGTTCATTACCCCTATGTACCGGGCTAAGTGAAAAACTTAAAAGAATTTTACAAGCAATGGTCTAAGGATAGCTTCAAAATAGTAATAATACGTGGGCAGGTTCTAAATTATGGGAAGGATCTAACTTAATGAGGCAACAAAGTGGGGTTTATCCGGATCCTTGTACTGTGGAAGATTCATATGTGGGAGGCGTACTAACCAGAGTTTGGAAAATGAGATTACTACAAACATAAAGATCTCTGCTTCGGATTTTAAGGCAAATATAAGTCTGAGATTTTACTTTCAAGCCTTTTCAGAACATCATTTTCAATTTGCAAGACCTATTGATTTTGTTCGAGAATTTCTCTCTGAGTGGTAGGGATTGGGGTCTAAAGCAAATTTCGTGAAACTCTTGACATAAAGAAAATAGTATTCAGATTATTGCTGTGAATCGGGATAAACGTGAATTTGGGCTGAAACTCTATCTTATGATAATTATTAAAATATGACAGAGTAAAAGTTCAGTTCACCAAATGTAGTTGATTTTGTTCTCAACATGTTATATCATTGAACCCTATGACGATTCCATGAGGTCAAAGGGGGCTAAGCTTCGCCCTTTGCCTTTGAAAAGAATTAGAGATTTAAACAATATTTAGTTTTCGATTTCGTTTATAAACGTTTGGTTTAAATTGTTTTATTTTAGTTTACTATGATGACGGTCATGTATATGGGACCGAAAATATCTGGTATTTTTGTGAATTTTTATGACACGTCTATGTAAAAAGGATTTATTACCTATTTGAACTTTTATTTATCGAAAAGTTCTTACGAAAGATTCATTAGGCTGAAAAGTCTCCGTAACAACCATTTTATTTGAAAAAGACTTTAAAATTCTGGATTATTTTTCCCAGTCATGGCCTGAAATTTCCTTGTGTGTAAATCTTTCCCTGGAAATTTTCACACCCAAGTTGAAAAGTACTCCAGCAAAAAGATTCCCAAGTGGAAAATTTCTCCAGTAGAAAATCCCCGAACCAAGAAAAGACCTCTAGACAATTCCCAACCGGTAAAAATCTCCACATATAAAAATTTAGTAGGCAAAGAGAAAAATCAAGACAAAAAAAATTTAGTATGGGAAAGTATGGCAAATTTCCTCGGTGTAATTTCGCATGAAATTTCACCCTCTGGATACGTACACACTCATGCAGAAATTCACTCCTCATGCACTGAAATTTCCCAAGAGAAATTCAAACCCCCCCACCCCCTCGAAAAAGTTTGTGTGCACTTCCAATACAAAATGCTATACGGGAAACAATGGCAAATTTCATAATTACAGAACTTTTTCACAATGGAATGTGTGGGTATTCTTATCCTCAAAGGCAGAGATTGGTATGTTTCATGAATGCATTGAACAAATGGCTGTCCCAAACCCTCGATCGATGACTTGGGGAAAGGGTCGTTTTTACCACGATTGGTGATAAGCTTATAGAATTCTTTGGAAAATTCTTTTGTGAAGTTGGTAAAAATTAATCTGTAAGTATAAATCAAAATATTTCGAATAGTTTGATTTCCTAAAATAGTTGATTCCTTTTTATCTCGAAAACTGAGAGAATAAATGGTTTAGTAGGATGCCTTCCTATCGAATTATTATAACCAAAGAGAGAGCTTCACCAGATATATGAAGAGAGATGCATGGACCCTGAAGATATTGGCCACCATTGATTAATTTAAATATCCACAAACTAAATGAACATACATATCTACTGACTCGCATGCCAAAATTATGTATTCGGTAATGTCCTTTTACCTCTAATACTTAAATGAAGTTCGCGAAAACTTTACAGAAAAACCTGTATTATGAAGTGGTCATGGGTAAGTCTGCAAGCTGTTAAGCCCTGACCTTCAGTATCTTATGATCAATTTGACCTTCAAGCTGAAAAAACTCGCCTAATCCGAAACGGTTTGGGGTAACGAACTGTAAGTATTGAAGCGAACCGACTCAATAGTAACGGAACTCTAAAAACGGACTTTTGATTCATTAGATACATCAAAAAGAATAGCATTTTCTATGTTGATTCGATATAAAGTTTCATCAAATTAGTCATAACCATCAAAACTAACGAGCTCGTTGATAGTGGTCCAACACGATAAAGAGTCTGGAAGGTTTCCAAATTACCTAATAGGATGAAGCAGGCAGAAACAGAAAATTCAAAGAAAGTGAGAAATTTGAGGAAGCGGATTATGAAAGAAGCTCAATAATCAGTTGATTGCATTGGTGCAGATTAACTTCGGTAAGACAGAGAGGCTGATAAATTACCTCAAACAACTTATTTTAGGCCCGAAAATATTCCACAGACAATTGGCGCATCTTTACAAGGAGTATCATAAAGCAGCGTTCCAAAAAAAAAAAAAAAAAAACAAAAAAAAAAAAAAGTGTTGAACGGCCTCCATGAACGGCTGGTTTTCCCTTCCACTGGATATGAAGTAAAAAAAACTACAGAATTAAAAATTAATCTTAAAACCAAAAAAAATAATCAGGTATGAGCACGAAATATTTAGCCTTAAAATTTTCTTGAGAAAAGATGGCATAGCCAAATTGTCTTGCAAAGCAATGATTGCATTAGATTGCACAGTTTGATGGATAGGTTCATCATCTTAAGAGCCAAGCTACTACCTTGGGACGATGATAGCAGATTTTTCATGGTCAGGCATACCTCGTTAACCAGGGTAGGCTTGAAGATGCAGTTTTATCGTTGGAAAAAATTATACGCTGCGAATTGTGGTCTTTATCCACAAGACCAAGGTGTAACTGGTACGTGACGACATTCCGAGGAGAGGGTCAGGCAGTGCTTTTGGGAGCAATGCGCACCCTTATGGTGGTAAGGCTTTATTTGTAATGTTTTCTAATGAATGCTCTAGTTAGAAGAGAAGAATCACATAATGTAAAAGATTTATTTGTATTCATCTTTGCAAACAAAATGTTATAGATACAGGGTGCTTGGGAAAGGAACGTAAGCCGGATCTGGATTTAGTAATGGAGCATTGTAAATCTGTTATGTGAATTGTCAAGATTGTGGGAGCCTGATTTGAATCCAAAAGTAGTCTCTACTGTTGTCCTTGTGATTTGTGTTTAAACCGCCATCTATAACTCAAATCACGGGATAAACAGTCAAAAGACTGAAAGAGAACAGAAAAAAATATGAAAATCTTGAAGCGTGAGACTAAAAAGAAAGAAAAACAACAGCAATAAAGAATAGACAAAATTAAAAAGAATAAGTGTGAATAATGAAAGAAAACGGATGCCTATAAAATTAATGATACGAGGAGGAATAGACCCTCTGCATTTGCCAGGTAGGACAGAAGGAATCATGAACAAAAGAAGGAAGTGAATTTAATTTTTTGATGAAAATGAAATCATAACTAATAGAAACATATAAGGAAGCTATAAAATGATCAGTTTTTGGAATGTTTTGTTTTAGTTTTTTTTTAATGTATGAAAGAAAAATTAGGAAGTTTAAGCACAATAAAGCGCGTATACATTTTTCTTTTTATGCAAAAAAATTATACAAACAATTTTTATTGAACGGCAACAAACAGATAAAACTATTTGCAATATTTGAAGAAAAATATTTTTTTTTTTTATTAAAATGTAATTGAAATGTAATTAAAATCTTAGAGTTGTGGCGACCACACATTATTCAATTAAACACCTGAACACATCAAGATGTTTTTAGGGGGAGGGGGGGCGTGAAAGCGTTGATACGAAAAAAAATTAGGGGAGGGTGCCGCAAAATAGGGCTTGATCCGATAAAACTGCGTTAGGAGCAAGTTAATTAACGCAAAACTGAGTTAATCATGTAAAGTACACCTTACTATAGACTACGCTAAGGGGAGGGGCGTTCCCCCTCTGATCCACCACTGGCTATATCAGAAACCGAGGTTTCCATATAAAGCTCCTTTAAGGGGGTTTTGGTTTACTTAATTTAAAGAATATGTAACATTCAGGTAACTAAAACCAACATTTCAGTCTTTAAAATTATAGACATAGCGGATTTGGGTTGAATGTGTATTGAGCAGTAATTTGATTCACTATTTGTTGTTAAATATTGTAGTAATTTATTGGTACGGTATACAGATAATTTGTCATACAAGAGCAACACTTACATGATTATCATAGATGCACTAATGGGAATGCATAACTTTGTTATTACAAAAATAATTTCTGAAAAAGGAAAAATCGTCTAAAGTCTAAAATATTTTAAAAAAATGCACAATAGTTCAAATATTCCCCCAAAAAATCTGCAATTCCTACTGCTCCTGGGACAGATCGGTGTTCATTAAAAAGGGAAATTGAAAGTCAGGAAATTGGAAATCAGAAAGTTCACATTTAAAGTCACAGGTAACTCATAAGTGTGCTTTATAGTACAAAGCATAAGGTTAAAATGTAGGGAACATATAGGGGGAGTTTCAATTAAGCCAAAAGACAATGAATGTATGTTTTGAAAAGGGCATTAGCATATCGTAGGCCGCGACGCTTATCACCAATAGGCAGCATCATGAAAAAACTTTTAATTGTTCAATTTGATTGAAATTAAAAGTTCTTTTCCCCTTTTTCAGAGTGAAAATAATTGGGAAAGCATAGTAGCACCCTCCCAAACCCATAATTTCAAGAAATCACATCAAATATGTGATAGCCCTTTTGTTCAGAATAGTTGAACGGTCCAGTAAATCTATGTCTCAGGATATTGGGTGCATTTTAACACCCCACCCCACAGCTATACAATTTTTCCGTCAAGTTGTTAAAAACTAGATCAAAAGGCACTTCGTGTAGGACTGGATGACATTTAAATTCATATTCCAGCGAGAATTATTGAGGATATTAAGTTGAAAATTTCTGGTTATACTTGGCTCGTACATTTGATTAAAATCAGAAGAGTTGAAGTGTATCCGATTGTCAAAATGAGATTAGATAGAATGTTTGGCGAATGATATAATTTTTTTTTTTTTTTCTTTTTTGTTTTTTTTTTTTTTTTTGTTTTTTTAGGTCAACTTGACTGGATAAAACTAAATCATAGCAAGATGAGTTGTTTCCATAATTTAAAATAGCGTACTATGCTGTTAAAAAGTTAAACTCAAATTCCAAAATAGGAAATAGCAAGCTAAACCTTAAATTTTATACAGAAACAAGAACGAAAATGAAATGAAATTACTATTTTCTTTTCAATATTCGTTGTAACGAACGTAAGTAAGGAGGCGACCCAGCTAATGGTAAACCGAAACTCAAAAAACGGGAATTTTTTAAACGCTGTGATTTAAATATATAAGCGTCATCAAGTTGTTAGTTTACATTTAAAAAAGTTAGCGCTTGAGACAATTTGGTGATTTAGAAAATAAGGGGGAAAGACCACCTAAAAAGTTAGAACCCTGAATGAAAAAGCACACGATCATATTCATGCGTTCAGTAGGTTTTGCGCTAAAGTTTGACTTTCTCACAGCTCTATGTTCTTATAAGACAATAAAAAACTTTAGCGGAGAAGAGACGAGGTGTGAGGAGGGACAGCCCCTTTCATATACAGAATAGTTTCTGTTCGAATTTTAAGTAGTTGTAAGTTTTAAGTTCTGTTTAGTTCCTTACTTCCAGTTAAAAAAACTTTTTTTTTTTGTTGTTTTATGCCATGTAAAAGGACTAGTATAGGCAGCGCATTAGCGCTGTCTAAGAAAAAAATGTGTTGCACCGCTATGGTTTATTTGTTATGTTTTAGAAAACAACATTCGTATCGAAGGAGCAGCGAAAAACTTCGAAGGGCTTATCAATCGGAGAATTCAAGTCTAGTGCTCCGTTTACTTAGTGAAAGTTAAGAGCCCCCAATGCAATCATTTCAAAAATCATTGTCCCCAAATCGTTCGAAGCGGATATATATTGAAGGGCAAGGAGCCCCCAATGTCCATAATTTTTCCCCAAAATCATTGTCCTCAAATCAGTTCGAAGCTGGTGATATTGAAGTACAAGGATACCTTCCAATGTCGATCATCTACACCAAAATCATGGCTCCCAAATCGTTCCAACAAAATCAATGGTGAGATTTCCCGATGTTAGTAGGATATAGAGAACTTGCGCTTTATTGAAAACCACAATGTTGTGATGACAAATTCCTAAAGCGATTCTTAGGGACGCGTTTAAACTTGTCTACAAATAATTTATGAATGTCCTTTTCAGATCCAAAACGAATGTCAATCATTGAACTGAGCTCAGTATGCAGAAGAGACGCCAATGAACGAAAGAAAGAAAAAATCAAACAATCTTAAAATGCTTTTACTGTTGTACTGTTAGACGTGTTCTGTAAAAGGTTTACTTTTACATGTACCAAAAATTCGATAGACCGGTTTATGTGTTTTCAGTAAAGCGTCGTTTCTGTAATCATTTGCAGCGGCAGATGCAACCTAGTAAAGAGCGAACCTAGCCCACAGTAATCAAAAGTTGAACAAGGTGTTTTCAAAAAAACTGTTAGTCGACCAAAAATTGTCATTACACTAACTCAGGAAATGGTAAACTATTCTTTCGGTTAATCTTAGAAGTAAAAGTTATTGCGAAAAAAAATTTCTGGGGATTTCGAAAAAGAGCCTGAAACCCCCTAAAAATGCGTCAAATAAAAAATAATAGGTGCACCATTGGCATCAGCAATGGTCCACAACATTATGTAGGATAACACAGGCCCCCACTTGAACACCAAGGAAATGACGTTGTTGCATGGGGTAGCATGATCTGTCCTCCTTTTAACAGGAAAAAACAGAAATTTCACAGGAAAAAAACAAAAAACTTTCGCCCTCGAGAAAACTTAGGAGATAGGTTTGTCGTTACACGAAAGTCCATATAACTACTTAATTATTAATGTAAAATATTTAAATTTATAGTTAAACAGAATTTTTTCAATTTTTTTTTCAAAACGGTTAAAACACCTATAGTCTGCACTATAAAACAAGAGTTGGCTACTGCCCCCGTCTTCCTAACGGTAAAACATAAGGCCTACTGCGTACTGTCCTTTACTAAAAACATATGAAATCTACAAATATTGTTGGACTTATTACAACATGGAAATAAAATACAAATGAGTGGAAACCAAGCAAGATTATCAATAGGCCATTAGGCCCTACGGCTTTCACGATTCCGTAATTTTTGCAGATGTCTCAAAAACTGCAAAAACAGAGATGAACACTGGGCCTAGGCGGGTCAAAAATTGAATTAGTCCTCAGTAGTGTGTAAAATTACCGCAAAAAATAAAAAACTCGGTAAGACAAATGGTAAAAATAGGTAAAGTAAGCTAAAATGGTAAAAAAAATAAGGTAAAATGGTAGAATAAGGAAAAACTAAGGTACTCCCTATAAAATACAGGGAAAATTGGTGATTTTAAATTGACCCTGTAGCTACAAGGCCCCGTTTTGAACATTTCCTTTTAAGCATCACTTTGAGCTTTTAATTGAGAAGTAAAAATATTCTGCTTTTCCTGGCTTGAAATAGGGAATCCCCTTCATATAGAGTTCATCTGTTTAAATACTGTCTTTGAGCTATTGAAATTGAATTGAATTGAAGTTACGAAATTGAATTGAATTGAGTTTAAAGAAATGAATTGAAAGTTATCAAGTATTTTTGGCAATAGGTTGCAGAGGTTGCATCAAGATGGGCTGGGTAAATGTAGACAGAGAAACGCCACAAGACAGACTTGCGTACTAAATAGTCGGATTCAACAACATTTTCGTATGACATATATGTTATTTTCATTAATAATTTTAAAAAAACAAAGGTTTCTGAGGGAAGGAAAGAGCCAAAGTTGAACTTAAAACGAACAAAAATGATTACCTTCCCAGCTATTGTCGGTAAATATTACGGGCCAATAATAACCGAACTCTAAAAAAGGAGTTGTGATATCAAAGAACCATCAAAAGAATGAGTTTTTTATTCTGATTTAAATATTTAATGTTTCATCAAAAATTTAGTGTTACGGATCTATCTTGCAGGACGTGATGGTTGGCAACAGGCAGGTGGACAACAGGCTCGATCCTATCCCCATGTAAAAATGACCAGCAACTGAACACGGTCGAACGTCCTGCTGCCAAATCATTGGTTTGGAGAACCTTTTTTCTTATGATTTTCTGAATATTCTATTGTAGCCCGTCAGAGTGTATAATTTAGTACAAAAAGGAGCTCAAATAAGGATCGTAGTCAAATTTATTTTTACAGAAAATGTTCCGGACTCAAAAACAAAGAGAAAAAAAAAAGTTTGATGAACCCCTGATTTGTTTTACGTGTGAAGTTTTAAACAGAGAGAGAAGGAAAAACTTTGAGTGCAAATTATATTGGCACTGCTAAAGGTTTTACTATGTTTTTTCACTTTTTGAGGGGGGATGGGGGTGATTATTGGAATTTTGTTATATTTTGCTCTTTTTCATGCCGCCGGAGATCCCATTTCTTGATGATTTACGTCATTTATGTTCTTCAGCCAATATATCTAAAATCACCTTCCCCCCAAAAAATAGCGATAAAATAGAGGCACTTCTGGCCACTATTTTACCTAATCCAATTTTCTCCTCAATGTGGAAAAACTGGGTTTGAGCCCCCACCCCCCCAATACTGACGAGCAAGTTTACCCCCGGACCATGTTCATTTGTTTGACCACTTGTGCATAATAGTAAATGTTTTGTTTTTGTTCTTTTTACAACATGACCATGTAAAGCAACGCTGATCCTGCGGTCCACAAATGTCACTGTGTTGCAGTTGATAACGGTGAGGGTGAGGTTCTAACCTTTGAACGTTAATAAAATACTAAGAAACTACTAACACTACGTGGTATTTTGTCCAAGTTTATTCTTCTGACAACAAAGAACTGTTTACAAAAGTCTGTAAAAACGACGCCAATATAAGGTTTTATTTATTTTAATTATGGGAAATATATTATTATCACCAAATACCCGATATAAAAATAATTGATTGTTAAGTCAAATATACTTTTGTTGCAACCAGAGACCGGAGTTAATTTTTTTTTCTCAGGGGGGCAAAGTATAATTTGCTGGCTCTGCCGTATCATCAATACTGTAAAGTTTACAAATTTTTGCCGAAAAACATACACTTTAAGCCTGTTTTTGGCACTCCAAGCTTGCATCGGTGGACAACGTCTTAATCCCCCTTGGAACTGATCCCCCGCGTAGATAACCCTCCGCGAAAGTAATGCTTTCCAAATTGAGATAATTTATTTGAGTGTATCTTTTTAACTCCGTAGCGGGAAGGAATTTGGTACATTGTATTTAAGCGCCAACTCACTCAAGTTTACGCTGTGTAAAATTCGAGAACACACCGTTTTTTTTCGTTAGTTCTTCGTTACCCCCCCCCCCCACCTAATGTGAAATATATTTCTGTCTTTCGCTGAGATTAACCTATTTCCAAAATTAATTGAACATTTTCACACCCAGAACTTCAAAGCAAATACGTCTTACAAGATAGATTTTGGCATCGGAATGACAAACCCCTTTAGTTCTTAAAATACTCTTCCCTATTTCACGGAACAGTCTTCAATTTGTAAATGGAATATCAAACATTCCTTTATCCTGTTAACAAACGGGTCCCCATTCCTGTTATCTCAGTTCCTTATTTCTGGAAAACTCGTCAGCCAATTAGATTTGAATGTCGAGTCTTCTGAAGTATAAGCAGATATAAGAAAAGTGTTAACCGTATTTTGCGTCTGATTCTTCTGTGCTTGTGAAGCGGATATAAGTTAAAGAAAATTCTAAAGTGCTTACTAAATTGTATTAATTTTCAACAAAACAAGTTTTTGGGGGAAAGTAAAGAGCGAGTTTAAACTTAAACCGAACAAAGTCATTACTTCATAGCCTATAAATCTATATAGAAAAAACAACTAGTGCAAATAAAAAACGGTGAATAATCCGATCCTGTAGGATTATAAGACTAGCGCTTTACTGAAACGTTTATAGGAATTTGGTTACAGTAAAAGTATACAATTAAGGACACTTTCAACAGTATAAGTATTTTAGGATGTCTTGTTCGTTTAATTTGGCATCAATTCTGCACAATGAGCTCAGTCCAATGATTGACTCTTTCTTGTGTATATAAAAAAAAAATGCTTTATGATGCTTTTGAGACAAGATTGAAGTGTGAAGGTGAACAATTTGGATAGTATCAGGTATACGGACTAGCTTTGAATTTATCATAGCAAATTTTGCACCAGAAGCAAAATCTAGAAGAAAATTTTGGGGACGGCCCAATGTGACAAGGGAGCAATGAGCAAAATGCTTGGATTGGTCAGTGTGACAAAGGTTGCCAATAAGGCCCCAAGGTGACATTTTTTTATTTCTATAAATGAGGAGGGAGTAAAACAAGGAAAAAAGGATAAGAGGGTTCAGGAAAAAATTCATGGGAGGTTCACATGGATACGCCACCAGTGTGATAGAGACAGAGAATAACCGGATTTGTAGAGTTTCTATAATGATTTATTTGTTCTCATTTAAAGTTAATACTAGTTCA
>CM051256.1:8391475-8453975 GCA_027921565.1 Artemia sinica
TCTTCTCTTTTTTTCAAGCTTAATTCGGAATTTGTAAATTGAAGTATGTTATTTACGGCTAGGATGTGCGTTAACAAAAAGAAGTGTTTCATGGAAGACTAACGGAGGAAAATTCTTATATTGAAGGTTTAAATATTCACTAAATCACTAATTTGACCTGAGATTGCCGAATATGAAGACCAATTTTTTCTCACTCTCGAACGGTACTCTTAATTTGTCTGCACTTAATGTGCACATCAAGCATCTGCTTAAAGTAGCTTTTGAATCTTATTCAAGTTTCTTTCATTCTCGAGGTTATGGCAACCAGGGTCTAAAGAGAACAAAATATATTATTTTCCTGTAATATCTGAAGTTTAAAAAAAAGTTATTGTTCTTTAATTGTTTATTTTTATACTTGATGGTGTATAGAAACATTACCTGTATTTTACTTTTTGGGTAATCTGCCTTTTGTTTTTGAATACCTTGTACCTCTCTATCTTGCTGCAGTTACAAGTGTAGTAAGTTAAGTCTCCTTTTGGGATATATGGTGTTTTTTTATAGAAATTTTTTTGTCGGTGAAGCCTAACTGAAAAGGGCTTCATTAAATTGATACAATTGAGAGGGCTAGTGACCTTTTTTTATTAGTCAAATAAAAGTCGAATCGGAGGGTGAATCCCCCCCCTCCCAAGCCCATCATGTCCCTTCAACATACCTTCCAACTAAAATTTTGTGGAATAGCCATTTTGTTCAACTTATTTGAAAGGTCTGGAAAATATGTCTTTTTGGAGTATTAACCAATCCCCCTAGCCCTCAAGGGGTCTAGGGTTGTAAGTTTATATGGCCCTGGGGGCATATAAGGTTTTATCATAAAAGGCGTAGGTCCATGGGGTTAGACTTCGGAAGGGGGCTCATTAGATTTGTAATCCGCCTACTCTAGTTGCTACGGTTTTTTTTTTATGAGCTCAAAGTGATCGGAGGTATTAGCCACCCCACTGCTCCCCCCCCACCCCCGCCCCTACTACACAGCTACGTCGTATTGTTACCGAAAGGCTATCTAATACAAAATTTTTGAGATAGCCATTCTAATTCAAAATAGTCTCAAATATAATCTCCCAAGGGCTTCTGGGGTTGATACTCTAACTTTCTTAGTTTGTTTTTTTTTACTTTACGTTCGCGGAATCGTCAGACGACTGAGCTGTCTTCCTGCCCGGCAGCAAAGGATTTTGGAGATGACTTTCCGCCGACCCACTTGGATCTGTCGTGCCTGCAGCTTCTCTGGCGATCTTCAGCCAGTCTTTGGTGCCTCTCCCGACCGTGTCTCCTTAAATCCTCCCCACGAATTTTCCAGATGCCTCCTTGAAATTTCTGCCCGCAGGTTCTTCTTCTTGTTCCTCCTGGTTTACGTTTTTCCAGGATTTGTGCTGGTTTCACAGGACAAGGATACGTCCCTCGAACAGTAAATATGTTTCCCCGTACCTATTGTGGCAGTCGCAATGTATGGCCAAGGAGCTCAGTGCGAAAACGTCCTTTTAATGATGAACGATAGCTCTTACTGATTGGTCACACATGCGACCTCCTTACTTTACTATTGAAATCCTGTCCCATCTCTTAATACGGAGGATGTTAACGAAGTGAAGTGCTGGTCGAACACGTCCAAAGTTCTGCCTAGGGCGTCTTCCGCCTCTTGATCTCGGCATGTTCTCGCTAAAGCATATTTAACGTAGTACTGTACATTAGTAGGTTGTATGCTCTTGGGGCATATATCGGGTTTTTAACTTAAGAGGGTGGTCCATATATGCTATTGGAGGACGAACTCATTGTAATTTATAAGTTCTTGTGGCCACTTTTTAAGAGTCTAAATGTGATCATGAGTGCAAGCTTATTACCACCCCCCCCCACGCCCACCCCCCCATCCCAGCACCACACACACACACATACAAACACGTCGTTTTTTCCTGAGATTGTTACCCATATGATATGTTGAGACAATATCTGTTATTCAAAATACTCCAAATATTATATAACAAGCTTTTGAGGTTGATTACAAACCACCAGTGCCTGAGGTGCAAGAGGTTTGATGATAGTTATGCCCCTGGGGCATTTAAGGTTCTTATGACAAGGGATGGTTGTATAAGCTTTTTTTTCTTTTGTTTAGTGTGGGCTCGAGTTTTGTTGGAATTGGAAATTTCTAGTTCCATTTTTAAGAGTCCAGCTAGTTGATCGAGGTCAAGTAGCAACCCCACCACCCAGCCATCCCCTCTTTAATATCACCAAATGCATCTGAGATGGAAATTATTCGGTGGCAATTTTTTTTAAAATTGTCCAAAGAACCTATAACAATGCCTAAATCCCAGGGTTGGCACAACCCCATCATGAGCCCTGGGGCACATGGCTTTAAGTTTGATGCGCCTGTAGGCCATACTAAGGTTTTTATGGAATAGGTGGTCGTATTAACTTCAGGTCGGTTATCATTTGATTTAAATATTTTGGAAAGTTATAGTGCCCTTTTTACGATTCAAAGTGATTTGAGAGTAAACCTCTCCCACGTCAAAGGGCCATGCATTTTCCTGTACAACAAAGTATCCAAACTGTAAGTTTGTGGAGACATCAAATTTTTTCAGCATTGTTGAAAAGGTTCAGTAATTCATGCGTAGGCAATAGTTGTAGATAGCATTAAAAGTAAAGCTAGTCATGTCAAATATCACCTTTTTTCAACCACCCACCATAACCCTTCACACCACGGATATAATTTTTTAACTTAATATACAATCAACGGGTCTGAAGCATTTGCTAATACTTCCTCTTTACAACTATATGTGGCATAATTTTTTTTTTGTTTTATTTCAATACTAGCACAATATTGCCCAATAACTTTTTTCGCTTAATACCTATAACGATTATTAGTTGTAGTAAGTAGCACCATACTCATATATTAGTAGCAGTAGGAGTACATGTTTAATAGTAGTAGTCTTAAGCCTTACTAGCAGTAGTTTCGTATGAGTTAGAAGGATTGGTAGTATGAGGCACACTAATGTCCTTTTGGTTTGTTTCCACATAAGTTTTTATTCTCAGCATACACAAAACGGTTTTACTGAGCATATTCTGGAACATAGGATTATGCCCTTTTGTGAACAGCCTGCATACGGATCGGCAGGATTGTCATCCGTACAACAGAAATATCCTCTGAAAATTTTTACCTTCATGCCTTCATGGGCCTGTGGATTTCGAGCTAGCCAGAGACACTGTGTGTATACATTTAATGTTGCTTCTATGATTACTGTAACTAACACACTAATGCATTAAGTTGAAACTTCTCTAGGAATAACGTTTAGGAGTCGTTTCAATCTTTCAACAAAAAACTCTTTATGCTGTTCAGCGAGGTGCAGGTATTAAAAGGGTATATAAGCACTATAGGGCATAAACGGACACTGGCAGCGATGCTCCTAGAGCCACAGCTAGTAGTAGCATTGATATTTGCTTCAAAGGAGCTAATTGGATTGAAAAATTAAAAGATCTAGTGCCCTTCTTAAGAGTCAAAAGTGATTGGAGGGTATCAGCCCTCCTCTTTTGACTCATAAGTTTCCAGACACTTTTAATCAAAGTTTTAACACAGCCATTTTGTTCAGCATAGCTGAATGGTGTAATAACTACATCTCTAGGGTTATTGGGTAGGTCAACCCCCACAGTTATATAATTTTGCGCTTTATGCTTAAAAACTAAATGTTGATTTAAAATTAAATCAAAACACCACTGTTTGTATTCTGGTTGCCAATAAGACATCAATATACCAAGAACGACTGAGGGTATTAATGTTCAAATTTTCTGGGCTACATCTATTACTACTTCTGCTCTTAAAATTTTACTCAATCAAAAGAGTGTAAGTGTATCCAGGCTGTGAAAGAATATAATTACAGTTTTTTAGGATTAGTATTACTTTTATTTATCAGGTCAACTAGAGGATGTATATGACTAAATTAAACACTACTATTTGTGTCATGATTTTCAAAAGAGTTTGTGTTGTTAAAAATTGCTGAAAAAGTTTCTCCGACATATAAATAGCCGGCCAAACTATAAATTCTTAAAGGAAAACCGGAAAGATTCAAACTATTATTTTCTTTTTCCCTGAAAAAGGCCTTAGAAAACGAAAAGAAATTAAATTGAAAAACTTTTTCCTCAAAATAATTTTTTTCAAAAAAAAAGTAAAGAACTCCATTAAACCAAAAATGAATAAAAATAGAATCAAATAATCTATCAAGCATACAACTACCACAAATCAATATCAATAAATAAATGAAACCCAAAACGAACAGAAATTAAAATAAATACCCAGAGTCAAACTGAAAACGAGCAGAAATTAATATGAGTAAGGTTCAAAACCCCTATGCTTTTCTAAAAACCAGAATATAATTTGCACTTTACTCAAAAACGTTTGTTTTAAATGTTTTCACATTAATAACTTCAAGAAATCAAAATTAATTAAGGTTTTAAGAATGAATATCAGCATATGTATATTAAACTGACAATACACATTTTTTTTCAGTAAATTCATTTGAATATTTTTCGTAGCAAAGTACAAATTATTTTCTGGCTTTAGAAGAGTATAGGGGCTTTTGAACCCCTACTCATATTAATTTTCTGCTCGTTTTGATCAATTTTTGTTTTATTTTTGGTTTAATGGAGTTCTTTACTTTTTTTTTTGGAAAAAACTTATTTTGTGGAAAAAGTTTTTAAAATTAATATTTAAAAGAATTGATCATATTTTTTCTAATGGAATCGGGTTAAATTTAACTGAATTAACCTTCTGTTTTCGTTCTTCTTAGTACTACCACAAGAAAGCATGTAGTCAATGCAACACCGTTCCCAAAGAGCAACTGTGTGTTTAGTTTGTGGCACCGTCAATCTGCTTGAGGGACAACTGTTGCAAGGCAACAAACTCAGTATGAAGGTGTCAGAGTAAGTAAATCAATTTGAAAGTTTTCTATATTGTTTAGTCACTTTTTTTTAGTCTCTTTCTTTTTAGTGTCTTTTTTTAGTTATTTTTAAGTTATTTTTTTATTCACTATTTTTTTAGTCTCTTTTTTTTTAGTCACTTTGTTTTGAGTCACAGATGCCACGCAAAAAATTTATTCAGTTGAAATACTCTGGGAGAAAATTCAGTCCTCGATTTGTAAACACTAAACAGATTCATTTTTCATGAGCAGAATCGATGTTTAGGAATTGGTACTTTTTTCTTTGCAACATGCAAGGAAACTCCCTAACTTTATATTTGTAGATGAACGTTAGTTATTCAGTTGCCATAAAATTCAGCTCCAGAAAAAAAATTCAGTTGCCATAAAATTCCCTAACTCTATATTTGTAGATGAAACGTTAGTATTCAGTTGCCATAAAATTCATCTCCAGAAAAAATTCAGTGCCATAAAATTCCCTAACTCTATATTTTGTAGATGAACGTTAGTTATTCAGTTGCCATAAAATTCAGCTCCAGAAAAAATTCAGTTGCCATAAAATTTCCCTAACTCTATATTTGTAGATGAACGTTAGTTATTCAGTTGCCATAAATTCAGCTCCAGAAAAAATTCAGTTGCCAAAAATTCCCTAACTCTATTATTTGTAGATGAAACGTTAGTTATTCAGTTGCCATAAAATTCAGCTCCAGAAAAAAAACGAATGGAAAAAAGATCCGAAGAAGGTACATAGTTTAAACGCATAAATCATTTGGTAAAAAGAACCTTCATACTTCAGACATTTCGCATTTTCAGCAGATTTCAGACATGAACCTTTAGAAATTTGATCGTGGAAAGGCATTTCTCCCTTTTCCTCCTTTGAAACTTGTGCCAGAACTCAATATAAATAAAGATTAAGGAACTTTACTTATTTTGAAGGCTGACGGAACTTCACCTTTCAATATATGTTTACATTGAAGAGAATGTTTATGTTAAAAAACGTTCTAAAAGGAAGTAACCTTACATAAACAGATCTACATTATTTTTTTTTTTATCAGCACCAGTTATAGTGAAAATTTGTGGGATATTGGCATTATTGGAGGTTTTCGAGCATGAACTTGTAGCTGTATACATATGTTACCGTGAATGTCCGAAATTCCTTTTTCTCTGCTTGAGTTTCAATTAGCTTTGTGAGTCAGTTTTTTTCACTTTTTTTTTTTTTTTTTTTCTTATGCAAGCTATGATGGTAAAAGTTAAGGTTAGGTTACATATGTTGGTTTTAGGTTAGATTAGCTAGGTTATGTTAAACTTGGTTATAAATATCAGAAATTGGTTAAGAACCTAACCCAACCTAACCAAGCCTAATCTAATCCAACCTGTCATCTTCAAACCTTGCATCAAACTGAAAAATTGACTGGCAATGCTGACTAAATTCAAGGAGAAAAAAAGATATTTCAGACATTCATCGGTGAATGTTGACATTCACCAATTTCGGACATTCATGGTAACCCATACACATTTACAAGTTTGTATGTGTCTATTTACATATTTCTATATACATATCTCTTTATAGTTTATATATATATCTTCCCCAAATTTGTCTGTCAGTTTAGTCAATAGCTTCGATAAAACAAAACAAAAAAATCGCGAATGATACGTAAAATGCTAAAAAATTAAGGAAAGTACTAAAATCTCAAGAATGGAATTTATTTTTTAATAATTATTTTATATTATAGATTTAGTTGTTATTTTTATTAAAATATCTGTTATTGTGGATTAAAAATAGTTTTTCTGACAAAAACTGTAACCGACCTATGTTAAAACTGAACCCACCAATTATTATTAAAATGCTTTCATTTTCTAATTGAAATATAGAATCTGTTTTCTACTGGGGGGGGGGGGGGGCTTCTATTTTCATTTTGACCACTCAGGGGGCGGTATTCTTTGGAACAAAAATTAAGTAGATGGTCTTAGAAAGGTGATATTGGTTGGCCTGTCCAAAGAGTATCAGGGGTCGTTACTATCCAAAATGTTGGGGGGGGGGCTAGGGGGATTTTCCAGACTGGCAGGTCATTTTTACCGGGACTGTTTTTTGTCAGTAATTAGCATTATGTCCGTTTTCGAATATAAGCACGTAAAATTACTGCACGAGTCGGTAAAACCGCTGCATTTACCAACCGAGATTCAGATTTCGGTACATATCATTTCACTACTTTAATGCTGTTTATTTAACCAAACTGGAAAATTGTGGTACCATCTGTAAACTCACGGGAGGAGGTCGATAAAACGTTTACCGACCAAGTAAAGCTTTTAGCGGCGTCCCCTGGAAAAATCATGGCGCTTCGCTTAACGATTTTACCGACTTAACTTTTTCATTTACCGAGTGACCAAAAACATTGGGAGGGGGTCCCCCTCCCATACGTGACGGCCCTGAAGAATATGTGGTAAACTATCAAGAGTGCACTTGACATTTTTTTTTTTTTTTTCTTTTATATAAGAATATAATAATTAAATACAATTATTTTTTATATTATAATAATTTTATAAAAGAATAATTAATTTTAATTTGTGTAGTTGGTAAAATTTGGTGCAGTAATAAGCGTCCGATTTCAATTTGTTACAAAAAAACAATTACGAAGCTTAAAAAAATGCCAAGTGACGCCAAACACTAGATCTAAAATTGTTTGGAAAATCCCCCCCCCCTAAAAATTCCCGCTGGAGACGATTCTCCCCCTTAAATTCCCCCTTCTTTCCCTGGCAACTCCTCATATATAAAAATAATGATTGTACTTTTTAATTTAATAGCATTGGAAAAATTAGATTAGGGACTATTAACTTACTGGTTGAACGTTTTTTTTGTTCGATTATTAATAATCGAAATCAATGTGGAGGAAAGTAATTGTCAATTATTTGTGTTCATTATTTTCTAATTTCAGTCAGTCAGTGCAAATACTATAAAGAGGGTCTTGGGGTGAGGGTTTTTATGCCTAAAATCTGCTGCACAAGGATGTACTGTGCAACTTCTTAAAATATCTTGATGATCGGATGAATATTTAGTGAGGCATACAGGACACACGCACAGACATACGCTTAATTTTATTTATATAGACTATTCAGTATATTAGTAATTAGTAATTTACTTTTGATATTTATTTGGGCGAGTTAGATTCTTATATGTCTTTTTTTTGTATTTGCATTATATTTCGTTGAAATTACTTATTCATTATAGCCAAAATACTCGCTTAGGTTATTTTACTATTTAAAAAAAGAAAAAAATCAAAATAACTACTTATATTTTGCTTGGTTTGACTGGGAAGGAAGATTCTGAGAAATTTGCTAGAAACGATTGAACATTGCTGTGTAGTTGGTAGTCTATTTCTCTACAGTAGTAATTTTCAGTGGCCCAACTCAGTGTGTCCTGCTTGTCACGTGGGTGGCAAGACACAGTGGATTTGATACCCAGCTGAGGCGAATTTTCTATTAGTAAAATATATTTATTTTGTTGTGTTCAGCTGAAAGTGGGGCCGCCTCATTTTTGGCAATCTGACCATCATATAAACATTAAGTTTGAACGTTTAAATTTCAATTTCGTTAACGTCAAGATGGAAATGATTATTCTCATATGGCTGTAGAGCACTAGTGATCTAAAAACTAGGATCTGGAATTCTAGTCTCGGGGTAGGTGAGTCCTGCTAGCAGATGATGATGACTGATATTATAGTGAAATATTTAGTTTATATAAATCAACTTATTTTGTAGCATTCAATTGATTGTGGAGCCGGTACTGCTGTATATTTTGCCATCAATTCCTCAACAATAGTTTGTTGTACGTGGTAAGCGGGCTTGTCTTTGGGTTCTGTGTATCTTGACGCATTCGGTGAAGAAGAATCGGGAACTTAAGTAAGTGTTTCTTCTTATATTTTCAATTTAAAATGGAGATCATAGCTTCATTCATGTCTTATAAACGTTTCTGTATTACAACTACAAAACAAAAATCGAAAAATGGGACATGATTTCATAGCAATTGTGAATATTCGTCATGTAGTGGCGCAATGGTATCTCTGTTTCGGGACTCGTTCAAACTCAGTTGCACCCAGGCGGTGCTCGGTATCTGATTCGATGACGAGATTATTCGAAAGCGTTCCATATTAATTCAAACAAGAAGAAGAAGGAGACAATAGTGAATAGGTAGTTTGCAAAGATTCTACTGGTCGAACCCCCTCCTCCCCAACTTTGCAGACGATGCAACATAAAAAATTAAACAATTTACTATTTCCTGTTTGGATGCAATATGCTAACGTCTGCACAGCTGATCTTTCAAGTAAACTGTTAAAGTGCTCCAAACACCATAAAACCCCACAAATAGTAACCAAATGTAGCACCAACAGACAAGATAAACAAACTAGCAAACCACCTGTAGTAGCACAAAAACATCTCATATAAGAGTCAAAAGGAAAAGGGCCGAATAGTCTTGACTGAAAAGCCCAATTCAACACCTAACAGAAGAAGAAGACGAAGATCAGTGAATCTTCTCAAATTTAAAGACTTTTACTAAAAAATGGGTGTTATGTCAAGCAGAAAAAAACGATGTGTCAGGAACATAAGATTTTTAGCTTTTTTCTTCCTTAATTCATAGTTTTAATGTTTATGTCCCCTGTACATGTTTTGGTGTGACATTTTCTGAAGTCTTACCGTTCTAATATTTCCGATATTAGTCCGGTATAACCGATCGGTAATATAATACTATATACCGTTCACTATAAGAGGACAAATTTCGTAGTCACTTGTTAGATGAAAAATTAAGCTTTATCCTTTTGCCAAGTTTCATTTAGAGGATTTGCTTCCATTTCTATAGATTGATAAATACGCCAAAAACATGCGAAAATATGGTGGTTTTTAATTTTTGAAGGAACTTTAGATCGAAGAAACTTAGATGTAAGAAAAAGTCTTAAACAATATCCTAATATACAGCAATATTAAAATATCGTTCCATATGATGGTGATAGCCCACCATAAATCTGACCGATAGATTGATAGATTTGAAACTAATGAATTACAAGACATAAATATGCTGTTTGTTCGGTACTGGAGCCGCGTTTGCCCCCGTAAAAAATACTTTTTTTTGAGTAATTTTTTTCAGGAAAAGTCAAATCCAGTGAACTAAAAGTTGTTTTCACTCATTGAGACGTCGCCTGAAAAGAATGAACTTGGCAAAATTGCAATTTTTGTCAATTTCCCTATATTATTAATCATTATTTTCTATTATCTCCATCATTATTTCCTATAAAATTATTTTGGCAAATTGCCAAAAATATTAATTTTTGGCAATTTCCAATAAATTGTTTTGCCTAAAATGGATTAAGAGTTCTTTTGTAGCCAAGCAATTACTTTTACGTGAAACGGAATAAATGTGTACTCAACAACTTTTTCTCATATCTGAGAAGTCACTTTTATCAAGGAGGCACACTTGTGCCTCTTTAAAGAGGTGACCCACCACAAATGTTAAGCGATTTCCGGTCCTAGAGGTCGCAGAGAGACGGCGGCGGTGATCGCATTTTGTAGCCCAAGCTCAAACTAAGAAACGTGCAAAATTTCACGTCGAGTTCATTCACCCCCCTCCGACTTTATCTTCATGGTAAAAAGTGGTGGGCCGGAAGTTTCGACCCTCCCACCACAGCCCCCTTTAACGTTGTGACTGATCGGGCTGAAATTTAGAGGTTCAGCTTTACTAGGGCCCGGGAGCTTATCCTCGAAATTTCAGCTCAATCCGATCACTCCTTCCCTGTTTTCCAAAAACCAGACATAGCCACTTAATGTTCATTTCTCTTCTTTTTTTTATTAGCCACGCCTACAGGCCACAGTTGGCAACGGATCCGGGTGAATGAGGACTCATTCGAAGCGGAATTCGACCTGTTAGGGCCTTTTGATATTTTCAAGACTGAAAAAATTTTCCCCCGAATTTACATTTTACGAAAAACCTCGTTTTCCCTATAAGAGCCCATGTTAATTTTTCCCACCACAGCCCCCCTTTAACGGTCTGGGAGCTTATCCTCAAAATTTCAGCTCAATCCGATCACTCCTTCTCTGTTTTCCAAGAACCAAATATCAAGTTTTGTGGGGATTTGCTTGCGTCAAAAATATAGATTGCAGAGACTAAAAATAATATAACAAGTGTCTCTGTGGTACAGTGGTCGCTGGTCGCTACTCCTGGCTGTCAGGCGGAAGACCCGGGTTCGATTCCCTGTCAGAGGAAATTTTTTTAAAAAGAAGCTCAGTTTGTTTTTTAAATCCAATCTATTAAATCCTTCGGCTCAACAGGGCGTCTCCAGAAGAATATCAAAGTCAGTCGGCCTTCAGGTTACAGGTAAGTCTCCACTGCTTTGATAACATGCCGTATACCCCGCATGCTCGAAGACAAGTTGAAAAAAGAAAATCTTTTACTGTGCATTTGATTTGAGTATTCAGGAATTAAAAGCCTTAATACAAGAAAAATCTTCAGAGTGGGGGGTTTTGGGGGCGGCAGCCCCCCAACTTTAACTCCTGACACGATCAGCTAACAGTTGTCAAGCAATAATAAGTAATAGACTGTACAAAATGTGCAGAAATTATTTGAAAAAAAACTACGTTTTCTAAACAGTTAAAGAGGCTGAGTCACAAGTTCGAACCTTAAAACGTACAGGGATTAGGAGGTACAGTTGGGGGGGGCTGCCGCCCCCCAAACTCCCCCCCGCTTTCGCAGCCTTTAAATAAAAAAAAAGAAGTTTTTTTTAAACTGAAAGTAAGGAGCGACATTAAAACTTAAAACGAACAGAAATTATTCCGTATATTGAAAGGGGCTGTGCCCTCCTCAAGGCCTCGCTCTTTACGCTAAAGTTTTTATTGTTTTAAAAAAAAGAGTTGTGAGAAAGTCAAACTTTAGCGTAAAGAGCGAGGCGTTGAGGTGATGAAATTCATCCGGTGATGAAATGATGAAAGGAATCTCCGTGGCTAATCAAGCACCAAGAAGAGTATTTTTAACCTTACCTGACAACGCTACGTTAAACTTACAAAAACACAAAACCTGACAAAAACGGCAAGACTTATTTTTTTCTGTTTTGTAAGTTCTTTTCAGGTGATGGGAGTAACTTATTTTTATCGAAGGAAGAGCATGAGGGGTAGGTGGGAGAAAATGATAATGTGTTTTTCATCTTTAATATATACTGTCACTTTATAGTAATGTTTACGTTAACACGTACTGAACGTTAAACGTGACAAATGGGCAATATTTTGTTTCTAATAGCATCTATTTTTTTTTGTTTCAGGCGAGGGAAGCCACTTTATTTATCTAAGGAAAGATATGAAATCCTGGAAACAACAGTGGCGCTGTCTCATCGTTTTGACCATACATCCAAGAAATGGATTATGCATCGGGATAGCTTGTAATTATTTGAAGGAGGGTATATTTTGTGTCAATTTGTAGTTGTTGAATATTATTAGAAATGACGCGATAAATGAATCTCGTTTTGCTGTCTCTTTTTTAAAAGTAAATTTGCGCTGTGTATGGGTTTGTTCTGTTTATATTAGCGAAGAAGCTTGAATGAAAATTTTGTAAGTCAAAATGGAATAATTAATTGATGAAAACATAGATAAGTTACATTTAATGTTGATCTTGTGATGCTCGGTTTTTTATCCTAAGCGGGTATTGCTGGAAAGGACAAATGAATTTTTTTTTGGTGGGGGCCTCAATTTTGTCTATTGTGAAACAATTTATTTTTGGTGATCAATAAAAATTAATTGCTTAAATTTAATTACTGCTCCCATCATTGCTAAAAAGTTATTTTCAACACATACAAAAGCATTTCGGTTACAGATGAATAATAACTAAAAATTAAATTTGATAATACACTAATAAATTATTATTGTTTAAATTTGACAGTTATTAATTATTAAATATTTAATTTAATGATAAAATTAATAAATTTTGTACGGTCTTTGTTCGTGTTGTCGTCAGTTTCTTCCAAAAAACGTTTTCATGAATGTTGCCTTTTATAAAGCAAGCTAATTCAGAATATTTAACATTTACAGAAGAAATTCCAGAGAATTTAATATAGCTTATTAAAACAAATCATAAATTTATTTGTGATTACTTTCAGATTTACCTGTATGGTCGTCTGATAAATGTTTCTTAATAAACAAGATTTCATTGTCTGAATCTATGATGATCATTCAAATAAACAAGGCAACACTGTCTTCTTCAGTCATACATCATCATCATTACAAATAGCCTCAAAGCATGCCTAATACTCGACACATTTTTTTTTTTTTTTTTTAATATTGCATTGGAGGGCTCTGGACATCTGGTATCATATACCTTTCGTTACAATAAAAATTACAAAAATCAAAACAATATAAACATCAAATTTGTTTATATGCATATTTATTACCTTTTAACAGAAAGAACGAAACTTTCACAGAAAGAAGAAAAGAAAAACAGAAATAGAGACATCTGTATTAGATATTCTTTTGTCTGTTCTCAGAAAACAAAAATTCCTATCTAACCTATTTTGCCATCTTCAAAAAAATTCGATATATCTATGGTTAAAAGGTGGCCAATCTTTGTCTCTAGACGACTGGCTAGAGGTATTATTCGGTCTAAAATCCACTAAGCTCAGATGGTGGATCAGGAGCGTGGCTCTGCAAGCTCAACCAGAGTCGACCTAGCTTCAATAGTTACCTGGAGAAACCGAGGAAGGTAAACAGGAAGGGTTCGTGAAAGTACATGATGGCTGGCCCCAACGCCCATTGCCGCACTTCGTCGCTGAAGGGCGAAGAAATGGAGATCAGCACCTTTGTTTTGAACTATGGTCGTATCCTTTGTGTTCTTTTTATTTATTCGTTTTGTTCTCCATCCTTTTTTCAGAAAAAAAACTCCCTTCTCTAATGATTTAAAAAATCCCAGAAATAAATACTTAAACCTTGAGGGTCTAGTGCTGTCATACTTACTAACTACTTACTTAGGTACTTGTTAATTAGCCAGAATACACTCAAGTTCTCGATCTGACTGTAAGATCTGAGGAAACCTGTTTCATAGCCACAAAGACAAGAGACAACTGACATAATGTTTTTACCTCCCCCCTCCCCCTAATTATGCAAATGTATAGCCCAAATTATATATGTCCAATGCATTCTGTCAACCTGTCTCTTGTCTCTGGGGCCATAAAACCGGTTTTCTCAGACCTTACATTCAGATAAAGAACTTGAGTGTGTTCTAGATAAGTAACAAGTACCCTTACTTGCTCTATTGGCTATCTTATAGCTCGTTAAGAACCAATTGGTTGAAAAAATCTTGGTTTCGGAATCTCACTGCTGGATAAGGTTTGTAAAGCACTCCTTTTGTTGGTCAAACTGTTTCTAATATGAAAGGGTCTTATTGGTCTTGGAGTTTCATAAATATTGAGAAAGCTGTTTCTCTGCAATTTATTGAGCAGATATTGCAGAAGGATCAGAGGAATGAAGGATTTAGGTATAAGTGGGAAAAAAGTTCAGAGAAAGTTTCAATGAAAAGCAAAGAGCAATATTAAGACCAAACAAGGGTATAATTAAAGGGATCTAACAATTCATGCTTAAAAAATAAAAAATTACCATCAATGAAACAGAAAAAAATTAACAGTAATGGCCAGGTTGAAACGCAAAAATAATAATCATGTGTATGTAAGAATCGTTTGTAAAATATAATATAAAGTATATATATATATATATATTTAAATATATATAAAATATAATGTAAAATATAATATATTTTATTTTCTTATCGTCTTGATA
Organism: Artemia sinica; assembly: GCA_027921565.1. Lineage (NCBI taxonomy): Eukaryota > Metazoa > Arthropoda > Branchiopoda > Anostraca > Artemiidae > Artemia > Artemia sinica. The sequence continues at coordinate 8,406,198 of CM051256.1, forward strand.
AGTGACAAGAGTTTTGATTGACAACATATTTTACAAGATATTGATAACTGAAAAATTTTCTGAGTAACTTTAGCACGATCAAAGTGAAGACTAGAATTTTTTTTTTTTTATAAAAATAGACTTTAGTAGCAATTCAAATTTAGAATACTTAGAACCACCGATTTATAACCGTTTTTTAGACAGTTCGGGGTAGCAAAGTGCAAACAAGGAGCAACTCGACCCAATAGTAAAAAAGAAGTTAGAAATACTAAAAAAAAAAAATGTTTGATAATGATCAAGTTATCAAAAGAATTGAGCTTTTTGTGCTGATTCCAAGCCTACAAAATTAATTAAGCATAATGTTATCCATCAAAAGCCACAAGCCTGAGTGAATTTGCCTGGTTTTTGACAAAGAAAGGGAACACCCTTAAAGATGCCTAGTGATCTTAATGAAAACTGCGCTATCAGGCTCAGCATATAAGAGAATCGTATTGTAGAGGTTTCAATCTCCTTTCTAAAAAAAATATGGTATTTCAAATTTTTGGCCAGAAGAACTTTTGCGTGTTTGCTTGTTGTGTTTTTCTCACAGGGGTGTTCATATCCAGGGACGTCGTTTTGGGGTGGCAGGAGGGGGGGGTATTATAAATCCCATGCCCTTTGACTATCCAGATATAGACCCTTCTTGCCCCCCCCCCCAATAAAAATGCTGGAGATTCGCTCCTGATCATATCAAACCGATGGTCCTAAAATGTTGGGAGAGGGACATGGGCATAGGTAGCATCTTGTCTAGGGGGTGCGGCCGATTCTGTGAGGCAAGGGATGAGGGAGCTGAAGTTATATCGGCAGTTTACAAAATCTCACATCGCCATCAATTTCTATCACCTTTTGAAATCTTTATTTCGTCAATAATCACCAAAAAATCACAAATCGTCAATGACATTCTGTATTAGTTTTCCTGGATAACTATGCTCTTATTATCTTCTTGCAATACCGTGATATAATGAACCCACTGTCCTGCTTCCAGTTTCCAGAAAACATAAACACCATAAAAGCGATTTGACACAAATCAAATTACGATTAAATAACAGCTTCCAGTTCTAAGAATCCAATTCAATTAAAAGTTGGGCGATATTAATTATCAAAATTGATGTATCAGTATATCGGGACCATTGAACCAAAAATTAATATTGAAAATCGATATCGGAAACGATATTTGGAAATTTCTGTTTATTTCCAGCTTTTTCAACCATCTAACAGTGAACATTTCAACCGAAAAATTCCAACAAACAAAATTTTTTTTTTTTTGCGTTAATATATAGTGTAAATTTAAAGTTCTAGGGAGGAGAGGGGGGGGCAGCTGCCCTTTCTGCCCACTTTCCTTAGCCCACAGAGAGGGGTAACTTGAATGGGAATCAACAGCTCTAGTACCCTTTTTAATTGACCCGACAGCATTGGAGGTTAAAAAGCCCGCTTCTCACGCCCCTTTTTCCGCAATGATTTCTGATCAAAATTCTGAGACAACCATTTGACTCAACACAGTTGAAAGATACGCCTTTGGGGATAACAAGACTCCCCACCCCAAAGCCCCTGGGAAAAGGGCTATAACTTATGTAGTTTGTCCATTGTTACGTATAGTGCTTGGTATAAAAAAATATACGGACATTTTTAGTGGGGGGGGGAGATAACTTTCCTTGGGGAGGAAAGTTCCGGGGATGATCTTCCAAGAGAAATTTCACACCGGGGATAAGGCCTGTAATTTGGTCATTGCAACTTGTTGTTGTTGTTTACACAACTTGTTGTTTACACATGTTGTTGTTATTTGGAAATGTACAGAAATTTTTAAAGGGAGAATTTTTCACGGTTCTCTCTAGCCTATTGGGCTAAATATAGAATAAAGTTGAAAATATAAAAAAAAAATAGAGAAATTTGGCGTGTTGAACATTACCTCATAAATAGACGCTAAGCTAGGCATATTCTATAAAAAAACGGGAAAATTGGCAAAAAAGAAATATATTATAATATTAATATACAAAAAAAAAAAAACAACTAAAACACTGATTTTTTGTTCTTGTGAAGCGGACATTAAGCTCTCAGCAGCTCTCTTTCCTATAACATCTGTGACGGTGTTTTCAAGCAGTCTATATGATTATGTTTCAAGCAGTCTATACTGTTATGTCCTGTGATTGTGTTTAAAATTCCATGCCATAACTCAAATCACTTGATATAAACAGTGAATAGACTGAATAGACTCTGAAAAGAAAACAGAAAAATGAAAACCTTGAAAAACCTGAGTTGAAAAATTAATGAGAAGACAGAGGAAACAGCTAGAAGTAGTTGAGTTGCTATAAGTAGTAGTAGTATATGGCACCCGAAAACTGCACTTTAGGTTGTTTTTTCTATTATTTTTTTTTCAAAATGTGTGTTTTTCAAAATCTATGCAGGGGCAAGAAACTAGGGTAACATGGGCACCCTTCCCTCCATTTCTACCATTAGAGACAGCTCGCAGGCAACATTGTAAAGACCTTTTAAGGCTTGGCTCAAAGCTATTGAATATTTTTTTTTTTTCAAAAATATATCTTTTTTATAAATGCGTATTCTAGCGCCGATTCATTTCTAATGATTATTTTTTCTAGAATGTTAAAGTAAAAATTGTGAAAACACAAATTTCTCTAACCTTTATTAACTAAACATCTTAGATTCTTTTTTAATGATTTAATGAATGGTTGAATTTATTTTATTATTTACACTGCCAAAGATAATATAGCACCCTATGGACTCTTTGTGCAACAAACCCCAATCTTTTAAAGGCAAAGTCTTAGAGAGATGAGAGAAGTTTAACTTATATTTAACATAAGTATATACTCATATATTTTTTATAAACTTATATTTAATATGTGACTTATTTTTTTAGCAGAAACTCATGTTGAATTGTTTAGTTTTTTTGCCAAATTTGGAAGAAAAAAAAAATGTTTCTAAAAGGCTTATTATCTAATTTTTTAAAACCGATGAAATCTGCAAAATTTAATTTCACAAATCAAAGTTTCTATGATGAAAGTGAGCTTCCACAAGTACGTGGGATCTGATAAACCCCACTTTGTTGCCCCAATGAAGTTAGATCATTCCCATAAGACAGGAACTGCCATACTCTAACCTGTCAATTATACAACTATGTAATCTATCACGTAGTGGAATTCCTGCTAGTACGCTATGTTTACAATATTGATATAAAGTCAAATAGGAAATTGACATTTGACCAAACCTAACAATTTATCTCTGTATCTAATACGGAAAAGCTTGTGTTAGATAATTCTGTATCTAAGTCAATAATCCTTTTTTGCCGTATATACTCAGCAATTTGCATAAATCTTTTTTTTGTGATCCTGTTGTAGCATATTAGATTGACTGTCTGCTTGACAATACGGGGCTCAGGGATCTATCCCTGCCGCGATGGTTTGGCCAACAGGTAGGTTGGGCAACAGGCTTGCTACTTGTCCCCATGTAAAAAATACCCAGCAACTGAAACGGTTCGACGTCCTGTGTGCCAATATTGGTTCTGGAGAATCTTTTTTCTTATGATTTTAGTGATATTCTATTGTAGCCGTCCAAGATCAGTGTATATTTAGTACAAAAAGGAGTTCAAAAGGATCGTAGTTCAAAGTTATTTTTATGGAAAATGCATCTTTGGACTGAAAAACAAAGAGAAAAAAAGTTGAATTTCGCCTGATTTGTTTTACTGTGTGAAGTTTTAAACCAGTAGAGAGAAGAAAAAACTTTTTGAGTCGCAAATTTATTTTGGCACTGCTAAAGGTCCTATGTGTTTTCGTTTTTTGAGGGGGGGGTGATTTGGGCAATTTTGTCATTATTTTGCTTCTTTTTCATGCTGCCTGAGACCGATCTTCTTGCATTGATTTTACGTCATTTATTTCCTTCCACCAATATATCTAAAATCACTTCCCTCCAAAATAGCGATAAAATAGAGGCACTTCCGGCCTTTATTTTATCTAATCCAATTTTTTCCTCAAATGGCGGAAAATACTTGGGTTGGATGCCCCCCCCATACTTGACGAGCAAGTTTAGTTAACGCAATCTTGCGTTAATTAAGTAAATTACACTCCTTTACACTACGTTAGGGAGGGTGGGGGGGGTGCCCCCTGAATCCGCCACTGTACTTGACACGTTTAAGTAAAATCATATGGTAACGGACATTTGGAATTAACAGTTTGTTGTGTTAATTTTAATTTTAAAAATGATTTTGTCTCTATAGTTAATTATATCTCTTGTTAATTTTTCTCTTGTACGACTTCAAAAGAAGAAGAAGAAAAATCTAGAGGAGAAGAGTACACCCCACCATGTTCCTTTGTTTGCCCATCTTGTGCATAATAGTAAATGTTTTGTTTTTTTGTTCTTTTTACACATGACCATGTAAAGCAACCGCTGATCCAGGGTCACAAATTTTACCCTGTGTGTACTTGATAACGGTGAGGGGGGTCCTAACCTTTGAATGTTAATGAATACTAAGAAACTACTAACACTATTTTGTATGTTCTGTCTAAGTTTATTCTTTGCAACAAGAAATGTTTACAAAAAAGTCTGTGAAAATGACGCACAATATAAGGTTTTTATTTATTTTTAATTATTGGAAAATATATTTTATCCCATAATACTCGATATACACATAAATTGATTATTAAGTCAAATATTCTTTTGTTGCAACCAGAGCCGGAGTTAAATTTTTTTTCTCAGGGGGGCAAATTTATAATTTGCCGGCTCCTGCCGTATCATCAATACTGTAAATTTTACAATTTTTGCCGAAGAATATTACATTCTAAGCTTGTTTTGGCACTCCCAAGCATGCCATCTGGAGTGCTTACCCTCTCTAGCCCAGTGGCCGAAGTTTTATTCCCCCCCCCCGGAAAATACCCCTCCGCGGAAGATACCCCCCTTCTGATACCCCTCCGGAAAATAAGGCTTTCCAAATATGAGAATTTTATTTGAGATTTATTTTTTAATTTCCGTAGGGTGAAGGAATTTTGGTATATTTGTCTTATGCGCGCCACTCACTCAAGTTTACGCTGTATGAAATTCGAGAAAACACCGATTTTTTCGTTATTTTCTTCGTTACCCCTACCCCCCCCCCCCCCTCCTAGTGTGCAAATATATTTCTGTCTTCTCTGGGATTAACCTGTTTCCAAATTATTAATTGACATGTTCACGCAGCAGAAACTTCAAAGCCAATACGTTCTTTGGAATTAAAAGGATTTTTGGAACATCTTAATTGTTTGGGGGGGGGGGATTTAAAGTTTACTGTTGAATTGAAAGAGAAAGGGAAACTTCCTTTTCTTGATGTTCTTCTTTTGAAAAATCAAAATAGTCTGGATTTTAAAATTTACAGAAAACCGACAAATAACAATAGACTTTTGTCTTATAGTTTCGGTCACGCTCGTCAAGTAAAAATTGGTTTGATCATCTCTTTAACTGACCAGATCTTTAGTATTTGCTCTCCAAATTTTTTTAGGAGGAGTTGTCTTTTCTAAGGAAAATACTAATAAGCAACATGTATCCAGAGTGGTTAATTGACCAGACTTTTTCAAAAAGAAGAAAAAGGTTTCTAAAGATTTCTAAGGAAGTCGTGGAGCCAACTCGGGAGAGGAATGTTTTTTTGTTCCTTACCATATGTACCCGGGCTAAGTGAAAAACTTAAAAGAATTTTACAAAGCAATGGTCTAAGGATAGCTTCAAATAGTAATAATACTTTGGGCAGTTTTCTAAATTCTGGGAAGGATCTAACTTCATTGAGGCAACAAAGTGGGGTTTATCAGATCCCTTGTACTTGTGGAAGCTCATATGTGGGACGTACTAACCAGAGTTTGGAAATGAGATTACTACAACATAAAGATTCTATTTCTTCGGCTTTAAGGCAAGATTATAAGTCTGAAGATTTTACTTCAGCCCTTTCAGAACATATTTTCAATTTTCCAGACCATTTTATTTTGTTCGAGAATTTCTCTTTGAGTTGTAGGGATTGGGGTCTAAAGCAAAATTTTCGTGAAACTCTTGAAATAAAGAAAATCTTATTCAAGAATATTGCTTTGAATCGGGATACACGTGAATTTGGGCTGAACTCTATCTATGATAATTTATTAAAATCTGACAGAGTAAAGTTCAGTTCACCAAATGTAGTTGACTTTTGTCCAAATGTTATATCATTGAACCCTAATGAACCGATTCCATGAAGGTCAAAGAGGCTAGCTTCCGCCTTTGCTTTGAAAAGAATTAGAGATTTAAAACAATATTTAGTTTTATGATTTCGTTTATAAACTTTTGTTTTAAATTGTTTTAGTTTAGTTTTACTACTGATGACGGTCACTGTATATGTGACCGAAATATCTGGTATTTTTTTTTGTGAATTTTCTATACACTGTCTATTAAAAAGGATTTTATACCTATTTTGAACTTTTATTTTATCGAAAATTTCTTACGAAAGATTCTGCCTGAAAAGTTCCAAGTTCTCCGTAACACACATTTATTTGAAAAAGACTTTAAATTCTGATTATTTTTCAAGTCATGGCTGAAATTTCCCTTAGTGGTAAATTTCCCTGAAATTTCACCCCCAAGTGAAAAGTATCTCCAGCAAAAGATTCCCCAGTGGAAAATTTCTCCAGTAGAAAATCCCCCGACCCAAGGAAAGATCCTCTAGACAATCCCAACCCGGTAAAAAATCTCCACATATAAAAATTTAGTAGGCAAAGAGAAAAATAAGACAAAAAAAAAAAAAAATTTAGTATGGGGAATTCTGGCAAATTTCCTCGGTGTTTAATTTCGCATGAAATTTCACCCTCTGGATACTTACACCCTCATGCAGAAATTTCACTCCTCATGCACTGAAATTTCCCAAGTAGAAAATTCAACCCCCCCCCCCCCCTCCGAAAAGTTTTTGTGCACTTTCCAAATACAAAATGCTATACGGGAACAATGGGCAAATTTCATAACTTACAGACTTTTCCCCAATGGATGTGTGGGTATTTTTATCCTCAAAGGCAGAGTTATTGGACGGTTCAACTGCATTGAACAAAATGGCTGTCCCAACCCTCTATCGGATGACTTTGGGGAAAAGGGGTCGTTTTTTACCACGATTTGTTTGATATAGCTTTATATATTTCTTTGAAAATTTCTTTTGTGAAGTTGTAAAAATTAATCTGTAAGTATAAATAAAATATTTCGATAGTTTTGATTTCCTAAAATAGTTTGATTTCCTTTTTTATCCGCTAAAACTGAGAGAAATAATGGCTTTAGTAGGATGCCTTCCTATCGAATTTATAACCAAAGAGAGAGCTTTCACCAGATATCTGAAGAGATAGGTTAGGTTACCCCTGAAGATTATTGGCCACCCTTGATTAATTTAAATATCCACAAACTAAATGAACATACATATCATACTGACTCGCATGCAAATTATGTATTCGGTAATTCCTTTTCTACCTTCTAATACTATAAATGAAGTTCGGAAAACTTTACAGAAAAAACCTGTATATGAAGTGGTATGGGTAAGTCTGCCAAGCTGTTAAGCCCTTGACCCTTCAGTATCTTACTGATCATTTTGACCTTCAAGCTGAAAAAACTTCTCCTAATCGAACGGTTTGTGGTAACGAACTGTAAGTATGAAGCGAACCGACTCAATAGTAACGGAAACTCTAAAAAACGGAATTTTGATGTCATTAGATACATCAAAAAGAATAGCATTTTATGTTGATTTCGAATATATAAGTTTCATCAAATTTAGTCATACCCATCAAAAAATAACGAGCCGGTTTATAGTGGTCCCCCACGATAAAGATTATGGAAGGTTTCCAAATACCTAATAGGATGAAGGTAGGCCGAAACAGAAAATTCAAAGAAAGTGAGAAATTTGAGGAAGCTGATTATGAAAGAAGCTCAAAATCAGTTGATGCATTGGTGCAGCTTAAATTCGGTAAGACAGAGAGGCTATAAATTTCCTAAACAAATTATTTTTTAGCCGAAAATATTCCAAGACAATTTGGCTCTCATCTTTACAAGGAGTATCATTAAAGCCAGCCGTTCAAAATGTTGAACGGCTGAACGGCTGGTTTTCTCCTTCCAACTGGATCTAGAAGTAAAAAAAAAATACAGAATTAAAAATTAATCTTAAAACCAAAAAAATAATCAGGATGAGCACAGAAATATTTTTATGCTTAAATTTTCTTGGAAAGATTGCATAGCCAAATGGTTTCTCTTGCAAAGCCAAATTGATTGCATTAGATTGCACAGTTTGGATGGATAGGTCATCATCTTTAAAGAGCCAAGCTACTACTTGGGGAGATTGCATAGGCAGATTTTCATGGTCAGGCCTCCCTCGTTAACCAGGTATGGCTTGAATGTGCAGTTTATCGTTGGAAAATTATACTGCTTCGAATTTGTGGTCTTTATCCCACAAGACCAAGGTGTAAGCTGGTACGTGAAGACATTCCGAGGGAGAGGGTCAGGCAGTGCTTTTGGGAGCAATGCGCACCCTATATGGTGGTAAGGCTTTATTTGTAATTTTTTTCTAATGAATGGCTCTAGTTTAGAAGAGAAGAATCACATAATGTAAAAGATTTAATTTTATTCATCTTTGAAAACAAAATGGTACTGATACAGGGTGCTTGTGAAGCGAACGTTAAGCCGGATCTTGATTTAGTAATGGAGCATTGTAAATCTGTTATTGTGAATTTAAAGTATTGTGAAGTTGAGCCTGATTTGAATCCAAAGTAGTCTCTACTGTTGTCCTGTGATTGTGTTTAAACGCCATCTATAACTCAAATCACGGGATAACAGTCAAAAGACCTGAAAGAGAACAGAAAAAAATATGAAATCTTGAAGCGTCGAGCTAAAAAGAAAGAATAACCAACAACAATTAAAGAATAGACAAATAAAAAGAATAAGTGATGAATAATGAAAGAATAACGGATGCCTAAAATTTAAATGATACCGAGGAGAATAGACCCTCTGCATTTGCAGGTAGGACAGAAATGGAATCATTGAACAAAAGAAGGACAGTGAATTTAATTTCTTGAATGAAAAATGAAATCATAAACTAATAGAAAAATATAAGGAAGCTATAAAATATCATTTTTTGGACTGTTTTTTTTTAGTTTTTTTTACTGTTGAAAGAAAAATTAGGAAGTTTTAAGCACAATAAATCGCGTATACATTAGCAAAAAAATATTACAAACAATTTTTATTTGAACGGCAAAAAAACAAGATAAAAACTATTTGCAATATTTGTAATGAAAAATAATTAAAATGTAATTGAAATGTAATTAAAATGCTTTTAGAGTTTTGTGGCGACACTACATTCTTCAATTAACACCGAATCCATCAAGATTTTTTTAGGGGGAGGGGGGCGTGAAAAAGGTTGATCCGAAAAAAAAATTAGGGGAGGGGCGCAAAATAGGTTGATCCGATAAACTTGCGTTAGGAGCAAGCTTAATTAACGCAAACTTGAGTTAATCATGTAAATTACACTACTATAGACTACGCTAAGGGGAGGGGGACGTCCCCCTCTGGATCCACCACTAGGGCCTATATCAGAACCCGAGTTTTCCCATATTAAGCTCCTTTAAGGGGGCTTTTTGTTTACTGTAATTTAAAGAATATGTAACATTCAGTGTAACTAAAAAACATTTCAGTCTTCAAATTTTTATAGACATAGCGGATTTGTGGTTGAATGTGTTTGAAGCAGTAATTTTTATTACTATTTGTTTTTTAAATATTGTTGTTAATTTATTTTGTACGGTATACAGATAATTTTGTCATACAAGAGCAACACTTACATGATTATCATAGATGACTAATGGGAATGCATAACTTTGTTATTACAAAATAATTTCTGAAAAAGGAAAAAATAGTTCTAAAGTCTAAAATATTTCTTAAAAAATGCACAATAGTTCAAATATTCCCCCAAAAAATCCTGCAATTCCTATTCTCCCTGGACAGACTTCGGATGTTCATTAAAAGGGAAATTGAAAGTTCAGGAAATTGGAAATCAGAAAGTTCACATTTTTAAGTCACAGGTAATCATAAAGTGTTGCTTTATAGTACAAAAGCCATAAGGGTTAAAATTTTAGGGAACATATAGGGGGAGTTTCAATTAAGCCAAAAGACAATGTGAATGTAGGTTTTGAAAAGGGCATATAAGCAATATCGTAGGCCGCGCCGCTCTATCATCAATAGCAGCATCATGAAAACTTTTAATTGGTTCAATTTGATTGGAAATTAAAAGTTCTTTTCCCCTTTTTCAGAGTGAAAATTAATTGGAAAGCAATTAGCACCCTCCCAAACCCATAATTTTCAAAGACATCACATCAAAATTATGTGATAGCCCTTTTGTTCAGCATAGTTGAACGGTCCAGTAACTATGTCTCCAGGGATATTGGGTATTTTAACACCCCACCCCCACAGCTATACAATTTTTCCGTCAAGTTGTAAAACTATATCAAAAGGCACTATGTGTAGGCTGGCTGACATTTAAAATCTCAGTAATTTCCAGAGAATTATTGAGGATATTAAGTTGAAACTTTCTGTTACTACTTCTGCTCTTACAATTTGATAAATCAGAAGAGTTTAAGTGTATCCAGATTGTCAAAGAGCGTAGATAGAATTTTTGGGGAATGATATAATTTTTTTTTTTTTTTTTTTTTTTTTTTTTTTTTTTTTTTTTTTTTTTAGGTCAACTTGAGCTTGTATAAAACTAAATCAAGCAAGATGATTTGTTTCCATAATTTAAAAATAGCGTATGCTGTTAAAAATTGTTAAACACAAATTTTCCAACATAGAAATAGCAAGCTAAACCTTAAATTTTATACAGAAACAAGAACCGAAAATGAAATAAAATACTATTTTCTTTTCAATAGTTCGTGGTAACGAACTGTAAGTAAGGAGCGACCCAGCTTAATGGTAACCGAAACTCTAAAAAAAACGGAATTTTAACGCTGATTTCAAATATATAAGCTTCATCAAGTTTAGTCTTACCCATTAAAAGTTACGCGCTTGAGAAAATTTGGCTGATTTTAGAAATAAGGGGGAAAGACCACCTAAAAGTTATAGAACCTGAATGAAAAATCACACCATCATATTCAGCGTATCAGAGGTTTTTTTTGCGCTAAAGTTTGACTTTCTCACAACTCTATTTTCTTATAAACAATAAAAAACTTTAGCGGAAAGAGCGAGGCGTTTGAGGAGGGGACAGCCCCTTTCATATACAGAATAGTTTCTGTTCGAATTTTAAGTTTAAGTTTTAAGTTCGTTTAAGTTCCTTACTTCCAGTTAAAAAAAACTTTGTTTTTTTTTGTTTTATTCCATGAAAAAGACTATTATAGGGCAGCGCATTAGCGATGTCTCTAAGAAAAAAATCGTGTTGCCACAGCATATTGTTTATTTGTTTGTTTTAGAAAACAACAATTCGTATCGAAGGAGCAGTCGAAAAACTTCGAAAGGGGCTTATTCAATCGGAGAATTCAAGTCCTAGTGCTCCGTTTAATAGCTGAAAGTTAAGAGCCCCCAATGTCAATCATTTGCCAAAAATCATTGTCCCCAAATCGTTCGAAGCGGATAATTATTGAAGGGCAAGGAGCCCCCAATGTCCATCATTTCCCCAAATCATTGTCCTCAAATCGTTCGAAGCTGGTGATTATTGAAGTACAAGGAACCTTCCAATGTCTATCATTTCCCCAAAATCATTGTCCCCAAATCGTTCCCCAAAAATCAACTGGTGATATTTCCCTATGTTAGTAGGATTATAGAGAAACTAGCGCTTTATTGAAAACACAATGTTGTGATACAAATTCTAAAGCGAGTCTGTAGGGACGCGTTTAAACTTGTCTACAAAATAATTATGAATGTCCTTTTCAGATCCAAAACGACTGTCAATCATTGAACTGAGCTCATTATGCAGAAGAGAACGCCAAATTGAACGAAAGAAATAAATAAAATCAACAATCTTAAAATGCTTTACTTTTGTACTGTTAGACGTGTTTCTTAAAAGGTTTACTTTTACCGTACCAAAACTTCTATATTGTTTTGTGTTTTCAGTAAAGCGCTAGTTTTCTGTAATCATGGTTGCAGCGGCAGCTGCAACCTAGTAAAGAGCGAACCATAGCCCACAGTAATCAAAAGTTGAACAATGTGTTTTCAAAAAAACTGTCTAGTGCCAAAAAATTGTCATCTGACACTAAATCAGGAATGGTAACTATTCTTTCGGTTAATCTTAGAAGTAAAAGTTTTATTGCGAAAAAAAATTTATGGGGATTTCGAAAAAGAGCCTGAAACCCCCTAAAAATGGCGTCAAATAAAAATAATAGGTGCACCATTGGCATCAGCATGGTCCAAAACTTATTGTAGGATAACTACAGTCCCCCATCTTGAACACCAAGGAAAATGACTTTTTTGCATGGGTAGCACTGATCTGTCTCCTTTCACAGGAAAAAAAAACAGAAATTTTCACAGGAAAAAAAACAAAAACTTTCGCCCTCGAGAAAACTTAGGAGGGTTTGTCGTTACACGAAAGTCCATATAACTACTTACTTATTAAATGAAATATTTAAATATATTATAAACAGAATTTTTTCAATTTTTTTTTTCAAAACTGTTCAAAACACCTATAGTCTTCACTATAAACAAGAGTTTGGCTACTGCCCGTCTTCCCTAACGGTAAAAACATAAGGCCTACTGCGTACTTGGCGCTTTACTAAAACCAATTAAATTACAAATATTGTTTTGTACTTATTACAAACATTGGAAATAAAATTACAACTGGAGTGAAACCAAGCACATGATTTATCAATAGGCCCATTAGGCCCTACGGCTTTCACTATTCCGTAATTTTTGCAGATTTCTTCAAAATCTTGCAAAACAGAGAGGCAACACTTGGGCCTAGGAGGGTCAAAACTTTGAATTAGGTCCTAAGTAGTGTTGTAAAATTACCGCAAAATAAAAACTCGGTAAGACAAATTGGTAAAATAGGTAAAGTAAGCTAAAATTGGTAAAAAAAAATAAGGTAAAATTGGTTAGAATAAGGTAAAATAAGGTACTCCCTAGTAAATACAGGGTAAAATTGGTGATTTAAATTGCCCTGTAGCTACAAGGCCCGTTGAACATTTCCTTTTAAGCATCACTTTGAGCTTTTAATGAGAAGTTAAACTATTCTGATTTTCCTGGGCTTGAAAAGGGTAATCCCCTTCATATAGAGTTTCATCTGTTTAATACTGTCTTTGTAGCTATTGAAATTGAATTGAATTGAAGTTAATGAAATTGAATTGAATTGAGTTAAAGAAATTGAATTGAAGTTATCAAGTATTTTTGGCAATAGGTTGCATAGGTTGCATCAAGACTGGGCTGGGTAAATGTAGACAGAGAAAAGCCAAGACAGACTTGCGTACTTAAATAGTCGTATTCAACCACATTTTTTCGTATGATATATATGTTTTATTTTTCATTAATAATTTTAAAAACAAAGGTTTCTGAGGGAAGTAAAGAGCCAAGTTGAAACTTAAAACGAACAAAAATGATTACTTCCCAGCCTATTTCGGTAAATATTACGGCTCAATAATAACCGAAACTCTAAAAAAGGAGTTTTGATATCAACAGATACATCAAAAGAATTGATTTTTTATGCTGATTTTAAATATTTAATGTTTTCATCAAATTTAGTGTTACGGATCTATCCTTGCCGTGATGGTTTGGTCAACAGGCAGGTTGGACAACAGGCTCGCTCCTTATCCCCATGTAAAATTACCCAGCAACTGAAACGGTTCGACGTCCTGCGTGCCAATATTGGTTCTGGAGAAACTTTTTTCTTATGATTTTTATTAATATTCTATTGTAGCCGTCCAAGATAAGTGTATATTTAGTACAAAAAAGGAGTTCAAAAGGATCGTAGTTCAAAGTTATTTTTACAGAAAATGCTTCTTCGGACTCAAAAACAAAGAGAAAAAAAAGTTGAATTACCCCTGATTTTTTTACTGTGTGAAGTTTTAAACCAGTAGAGAGAAGAAAAACTTTTTGAGTCGCAATTTATATTGGCACTGCTAAAGGTCCTATGTTTTTTTTCCTTTTTGAGGGGGGGGGTGATTATTTGGGTAATTTTGTTATTATTTTGCTTCTTTTTCATGCCGCCTGAGACCCATCTTCTTGCATTGATTTTACGTCATTTATTTTCTCAGCCAATATATCTAAAATCACTTCCCCCCCCAAAAAATAGCGATAAAATAGAGGCACTTCTGGCCACTATTTTACCTAATCCAATTTTCTCCTCAATTGGTGGAAAATACTTGGGTTTGATGCCCCCCCCCCCAATACTTGACGAGCAAGTTTACCCCCGACCATGTTTCCTTTGTTTTGACCATCTTGTGCATAATAGTAAATGTTTTGTTTTTTTGTTCTTTTTACACATGACCATGTAAAGCAACCGCTGATCCTGGGTCACAAATTTTACCTTGTGTGCACTTGATAACGGTGAGGGGGGGGTTCTAACCTTTGAATGTTAATAAATACTAAGAAACTACTAACACTACTTGGTATATTTTTTGTCCAAGTTTATTCTTTGCAACAAGAAATGTTTACAAAAAGGTCTGTAAAAACGACGCACAATATAAGGTTTTTATTTATTTTTAATTATTGGAAAATATATTTTATCCCATAATACCCGATATAAACATAATTGATTGTTAAGTCAATATACTTTTGTTGCAACCAGAGCCGGAGTTAATTTTTTTTTTTCTCAGGGGGGCAAAATGTATAATTTGCTGGCTCCTGCCGTATCATCAATACTGTAAATTTTACAATTTTTGCCGAAAAATATAACATTTTAAGCTTGTTTTTTGGCACTCCCAAGCTTGCCATCCGGTGGCCAACGTTTAATTCCCCTTGGAAAATATCCCCCGTAGATACCCCTCCGGAAAGTAAGGCTTTCCCAAATTGAGAATTTTATTTGAGTTTTATCTTTTTAATTTCCGTAGCGGGAAGGAATTTTGGTACATTTGTATTAAGCGCCACTCACTCAAGTTTACGCTGTGTAAAATTCGAGAACACACACCGTTTTTTTCGTTAGTTCTTTCGTTACCCCCCCCCCCCCCCTAATGTGCAAATATATTTCTGTCTTCTCTGAGATTAACCTATTTCCAAATTATTAATTGACATTTTCACACAGCAGAAACTTCAAAGCAAATACGTTCTTTACAAGATAAATTTTTTGGCACTCGGAATTGACAAAACCCCATTTTCCGTCTTAAATTAACTCTTCCCTATTTCACGGAACAGTCTTCAATTTGTAAACTTTGGATATATCAAAACATTTCCTTTTATCCTGTTAAAACTCGGTCCCAATTTCCTGTTATCTCAGTTCCTTATTTCCTGGAAAACTCGTCAGCAATTAGATTTGAATGTCAAGTCTTCTGAAGTATAAGCAGATATAAGAAAAGTGTTAACTTGTATTTTGTCAGTCTGATTCTTCTGTGCTTGTGAAGCGGATATTAAGTTAAAGAAAATTTAAATTGCTTACTAAATTGTATTAATTTTCAAAACAAGGTTTTTTTTTACTGGGGGAAGTAAAGAGCGAAGTTTAAACTTAAAACGAACAAAAGTCATTACTTCATAGCCTATCTAATATATATATAGAAAAACAACTAGTGCAAATAAACAAACCGGTGATAATTCCCTATGCCTGTAGGATTATAAAGAAACTAGCGCTTTACTGAAAAACGTTATAGGAATTTTGGTACAGTAAAAGTATACCAATTAAGGACACTTTCAACAGTATAAGTATTTTAGGATTGTTTCTTTTTTCGTTTAAATTTGGCATCAATTCTGCACAATGAGCTCAGTCCAATGATTGACTTTCATTTTGTATATAAAAAAATGCTTTATGATGATTTTGAGACAAGCTTGAAGTGAACCAATCTTGATAGTATCAGGTCTACGGACTAGCTTTGGAATTTTTATCATAGCTATAATTTCGCACCAGAAGCAAATCTAGAGAAAAATTTTGGGAAGGCCCAATGTGACAAGGGAGCTAATGAGCAAAATGTTGGGATTGGTCAGTGTGACAAAGGTGCCAATAATTGGCCAAGTTGACAGTTTTATTTCTAAAAAAAGGAGTAAAAACAAGGAAAAAAGGATAAGAGGGTTCCAGAAAAAAATCATGGGAGGGTCCCCCATGGATCCGCCAGTGTGTATAGAGACAGAAATAACCGGATTTGTAGATGTTTCTATAATGATTTTATTTGTTTCTTCATTTAAAGTAATACTAGGTTCAGTGGCAGATCCAGGTGGGGGGGGGGGTGGGGGGTGAGGGGGGAGGGGCGCGTGCCCACCCCGCCCTAGCGTAGTCTTAAGTAGTCTAATTTACTTAATTAACTCTAAGTTTACGTTAATTAAACTGCTCCTAACCCAAGTTTATCGGACCAACCTATTTTGCCCCCCCCCCCCCCCCCCCGCCCCCCATTTTTTTCTGATCAACCTATTTTGTCCCCCCCCCCCTAAAAACATCCTAGATTCACTCCTGACTAGGTTAGACCTAGATGGTACCTGATAAATCAATCCATTATCTTTGTATGCTGTTTGATGACTGCTGCACTTCTTAGATATTATTAGATATTTATAATATATAACATATTTATAATAATATTTATTTTGATGCCTAAGTTTTAAACTGCGATACCCTGAAATAAACACACTTCTTCTGGGTAGAAAAATCTAAATTTTGTATTTGTTTTAAACTGGAGCTTCAAGCCTCTGTAATAGGATTCTCTGATACAATAGTCTAATAGATTGATTTCGATTAAGATCATTTCTGATTTTGGGGCTATTTCACCCTTTTTCGAAAATCATGCGAATCTCCCCCGTAGCTTTGGATGGGTTTCTTTAAACTAGATAAATTTTGTATACTTGGCATCAGTATACAAAACTATTTTTTATACAAGAGTCACTATTAAAGCTTTTTCTTTTAGAGTTTCAGTTATTTTCAGCCAACTTTCCTCCATATTTTGAGTTTGTTACCCTGATGCACTTTTTACCATGAAAAGTTTCTATTCCACAACCATATGCGTACACTTTTCTAGCCCCTACGTGGCAAGGGACTGGGGTCTGGGGCGTAATTTGATCCGAAAATAGTGAGTGAAACATTTCACGATTCACAAAAAAAAATAACAAAAAAAGTGAATTAGTGGAAAAATAATCTTATGTAGCCTAATAATGATTAATAAAAAGTATGAATCTTAACGCAATTGTTTCAATATTCTCCACAAAAATATTAGCTAATAAAGGGGATAAAGGGGCCCCCATAGGTAAACCTGTTTACCTATGGCTATTTTTTTTTTACCTATGGCTAATATTTGTTTACCTATGGCTAATATTTATATTTACCTTTATTAGCTAATATTTTTGTGGAGAATATTGAAACAATTGCGTTATATTCATATTTTTTAAAACACATTTTCTGGGGGCGGTATATGGATGACATTATTTCAAGCTACGTATATTTATTACTAATAAAAACGTTCGTAAATAAAATTAAACAAGTTTCGAGAAAGCCATTTAACTAAATAAAAGTAAATTAATATGAAAATTTTGTTTTAATTATTCATGTACGGTGAGCCAAGATCAAAACCTTCATTTATTCATAAACGTTCAAAAATTAAATAAAAAAAAACAAGTTTTATAAACTGAAAGTAAGGAGCGACGTTAAAACTTAAAACGAACAGAAATTATTCCGTATATGAAAGGGACTGTCCACTCCTCAACGCCTCGCTCTTTACGCTAAAGTTTGACTCTGTCTCACAACTTTATTTTTTAAAACAATAAAAAACTTTAGCGTAAAGAGCGAGGCGTTGGTGTATGTATCTTTATAAGTTAATATACATCAAAAGTTAATATACTTTATATTACTTATCAACCCTAATCAGAAATAATGTGTAGCATACTGGGCTATAAACCATAATCAAAAAGCAACGAAATATTACCTACCAATTAACTGTAAATTTTTCTTCAGAGAAGTACCTGCACTAGGAGAAGCGCCAATACCAAGTTGCCCAGCAATGTCTAGATAGTATGAAAAAACAAGATGAATTTAATAAGTGTTCAAAATTAATATATACATATCAATCTTTTCTTCAAGACCAGGATACAAAATTTCGTGAAAAATTTAACTTTAATAAATAACTACACACGAGGATGAGAGATAAAAAACAAAAAAATCCCGAAGAGTTGAAAACAGCAAAAAGTCTGATAAGAATTCCCCGCTGATCATTACTAAAATAATGGTGACTTGAAAAATTTGTTTGGCTAACTGAAGAAGAAGTCCGAATAATAACATTATTAATGTAACAGTAACAGTAACAGTAACAGTATCAGTATTAATGTAACAATAACAGTAGTAATGTAACAACCTACCAAACTGTGGCAATGAAAAGGAACTTCACTGTACATCGATTTCAGAATTAATAAGTCAACTATGGCTAATTAAAAAGGTGGCATGTTGCACGACATGCATTTTGCGGGTTAGGGGCAAAACTGAAATTAGGTTTTTAATGTCTTTTTAATATTATTAATAAGTAATCTTTTTTTATAAGAGGAAGATTTTTTTAAAATCAGATACGGCAAAATAATTTTGGCATAAGAAAGTTTGGATTTCCACTGTTTGTTTGAGTGAAGAAATAGAGTATAGCTCGTCTTAGAAAAGTAGAGAAATTTGTGAATAGCTTGAGAAACAAATTGGATAGAAAGAAAAGGTCAATCGGTAAATCGGATTCATTTTAGGAGGAGGAACATAAACCCAAGTTTTATAAGGCAGAAGATTAAAAATGAGAATCCGTTCATGATTCTGATTTAAGCAATGTTGAATATGCTTGTCAATGGTAGACTTTCTACCCTATAGTTGAAAGTATTCATTAAAGGAAGGGGGTGTATTATTTAGGTGGCTTTCATAACACCTTTTGAGTTGTCACAATTGAACTGTCTTGCTCAACCGAAGTGTCCTGTCCCAATGGTTTACTAAGGGATATAATCCACCGATTCAGTTTTTTTTTCTTGGATATAATTACTATTTTCGTCGGTGTTTTATTTTTATCCAAAAGCTTGTGAGAGGAGCCTGAAGGTGCCTGAGAGTGTGAAGGTGTGAGAGGAGCCTGAAGAGGAGCCTGAGAGGAGCCTGAATAAAATTATTGATTAAGCAATTAATTTTCAAAGTTTCAAAATAATCTTCGTAACAAGTAATTTTAATAATAAGTTTCAAACCAGTCGAAAACTAAGCCCCCCCCCAATACTTGACGAGCAAGTTTAATTAACTCATAAATGCGTTAATTAAGTAAATTACACTCCTTTAGACTACGTTTGGGGGGCACCCCCTGGATCCGCCACTGTACTTGACACGTTTGAGTAAAATCATATGTTATGGTGCTATAACTGACATTTGGAATAAACAGTTTCTTGTGTTAATTTTAATTTTAAATGATTTTTTCTCTATATTTAATTTATATCTCTTGTTAATTTTTCTCTTTTACGACTTCAAAAAAAAAGAAGAAAAGAAAAATCCGGAGGAGAAGAGTACACCCCACCATGTTCCTTTGTTTGCCCATCTTGTGCATAATAGTAAATGTTTTGTTTTTTGTTCTTTTTACACATGACCATGTAAAGCAACCGCTGATCCTGGGTCACAAATTTTACCTTGTGTGCACTTGATAACGGTGAGGGGGGGTTTCTAACCTTTGAATGTTAATAAATACTAAGAAACTACTAACACTACTTGGTATGTTTTGTCCAAGTTTATTCTTTGCAACAAGAAATGTTTACAAAAAGGTCTGTAAAAACGACGCACAATATAAGGTTTTTATTTATTTTTAATTATTGGAAAATATATTTTATCCCATAATACCCGATATAAACATAATTGATTGTTAAGTCAAATATTCTTTTGTTGCAACCAGAGCCGGAGTTAATTTTTTTTTCTCAGGGGGGCAAATGTATAATTTGCTGGCTCCTGCCGTATCATCAATACTGTAAATTTTACAATTTTTGCCGAAAAATATAACATTTTAAGCTTGTTTTTGGCACTCCCAAGCTTGCCATCCGGTGGCCAACGTTTAATTCCCCCTTGGCCCCCCCCCAATTTTTTTCTGATCAACCTATTTTGTGCCCCCCCTAAAAAAACATCCTGGATTCACTCCTGACTAGGTTAGACCTAGATGGTACCTGATAAATCAATCCATTATCTTTGTATGCTGTTTGATGACTGCTGCACTTCTTAGATATTATTAGATATTTATAATATATAACATATTTATAATAATATTTATTTTTATGCCTAAGTTTTAAACTGCGATACCCTGAAATAAAACACTTCTTCTGGGTAGAAAAATCTAAATTTTGTATTTGTTTTAAACTGGAGCTTCAAGCCTCTGTAATAGGATTCTCTGATACAATAGTCTAATAGATTGATTTCGATTAAGATCATTTCTGATTTGGGGCTATTTCACCCTTTTTCGAAAATCATGCGAATCTCCCCCGTAGCTTTGGATGGGTTTCTTTAAACTAGATAAATTTTGTATACTTGGCATCAGTATACAAAACTATTTTTTATACAAGAGTCACTATTAAAGCTTTTTCTTTTAGAGTTTCAGTTATTTTCAGCCAACTTTCCTCCTTATTTTGAGTTTGTTACCCTGATGCACTTTTTACCATGAAAAGTTCTGTTCCACAACCATATGCGTACACTTTTCTAGCCCCTACGTGGCAAGGGACTGGGGTCTGGGGCGTAATTTGATCCGAAAATAGTGAGTGAAACATTTCACGATTCACAAAAAAATAACAAAAAAAGTGAATTAGCGGAAAAAAATAATCTTATGTAGCCTAATAATGATTAATAAAAAGTATGAATCTTAACGCAATTGTTTTAATATTCTCCACAAAAATATTAGCTAATAAAGGGGATAAAGGGGCCCCCATAGGTAAACCTGTTTACCTATGGCTAATTTTTTTACCTATGGCTAATATTTGTTTACCTATGGCTAATATTTATATTTACCTTTATTAGCTAATATTTTTGTGGAGAATATTGAAACAATTGCGTTATATTCATATTTTTTTAAAACACATTTTCTGGGGCCGGTATATGGATGACATTATTTCAAGTTACGTATATTTATTACTAATAAAAACGTTCGTAAATAAAATTAAACAAGTTTCGAGAAAGCCATTTAACTAAATAAAGGTAAATTAATATGAAAATTTTGTTTTCATTATTCATGTACGGTGAGCCAAGATCAAAACCTTCATTTATCATAAAACGTTCAAAAATTAAATAAAAAAAAACAAGTTTTATAAACTGAAAGTAAGGAGCGACGTTAAAACTTAAAACGAACAGAAATTATTCCGTATATGAAAGGGACTGTCCCCTCCTCAACGCCTCGCTCTTTACGCTAAAGTTTGACTCTGTCTCACAGCTTTATTTTTTAAAACAATAAAAAACTTTAGCGTAAAGAGCGAGGCGTTGAGGAGGGGACAGTCCCCTTCATATACAGAATAATTTCTGTTCGTTTTAAGTTTTAATGTCGCTCCTTACTTTCAGTTTAAAAAACTTGTTTTTTTTTTATTTAACTGTTTAACAAAACAAAGTACGCTCCTAGTGGTACCAGGTTACGTTTTTGGGGATAAATACTGTTTTGACTCGGTTTGACTTAAAAAAACAACAACAATTATGTATAGAATATGAATTTTGAAGAATAATAATGGCTGTTCTTAGTGTTCTGGAGTTACGGCCCGATATGTCAGCTTTTTAACAAAAAATTTGAATTTTTCAAACTTTGAGCTACAAGTGCCACGGGTTAACATCATTTAATCGAACTCAAAGTTCGACTATCTCAATATCTGGAAAGAGAAATCATTTTGTGGGGTAAGACAAACAAAATTCCGAAATTCCCCCCCCCCCCTTCTATAAGACCCGGTTACCCTAGTAGATATACATAAGATGGGTTCAGGGGGACAGAACATGCTTTTATTTTGATTTACTATGTACCTTAAAAAGTACAAAAATGGAAAGGTGTCAAATTCTGGAATAGCTTCTAAATGACAAAAGGTTTGAAAAACTCTTGGCGTATCAAGGACCTTAGACCCCCCTCCCCATATTATCTTTGGGGTTTGAGCCCCAACACATGATTACTTTTGAACACTAGGGTCAGGCTAAACATGGCGCTATTCATGGCACTTGAGTAGGATTGTTCGGGGGGGGGGACCTACTGTACAGAAACAGTGCCAAAAGCAAGTGAAGTTGCAATTTTAATCAAATATAAACACAGAAATACTGAGATTATTTCTGTGATTATTTCTGATTATTTCTGAGATTATTTCACTCTTTATGCTAAAGTATTTTGGTACTTTTAAAAAAGGTTCTTATTGTTCCGATAAAACGACCCTTGTGTTTCAGGAGTCGTTCTTAAAGAATTGGGACAAAATTCAAACTTTAGCGTAAAAAGCGAAAAAAATCCGTTGGCTTGAAAAAACTACAAAAGTGACGTCAAAAGTGATTAAACTTACGAAAAGTTTAAAAATAGCTTGCAGTAGTCGACGTTTTTTTTTCAATTGTCAAGTTTCAAGAACTATGCACCAAGCGGCAAGACTTGCAAGTACACTTGATACTTCGCAAATCTAATTTTCGTTCTATTGAATTTTGGCCAATAAAATCCAAAGCAAAAGAAAAAAAGGTTTTACCTTTTTTACCAAAACCTTTTGTACCAAAACAAGTGACATGAAATGTTCTAAAGTAGATTCTCAGCTATATTTTAAAAAGCCATCCAATCTAGGTGTTCTAATGTTAGTCCATTACACACCATTTTGGACTGAGACATTATATAGGCATGTTACTGGTCTTGTTAAGAAGGAAATCTTGGAAAAATCAATGTATAGAAAATCACTTTTATTTGTTTATTAGATGATTTTGCAAGGTAACGATAGTCGAGTTCCAACACTAAGCTGGCCCAGACCATTGTGAACATAGAACTACGTTTTTTTTAGCATGAAGAAAAGTGAGTTGTCGGACCTTTTGGGCGGCTACCATATGACATATAATAGCTGTGTTTTCACACAAAATGGTTTTGTTAGTGTCCCATCTAATTTTATTAGTATAGCCAGGTCTACGATTCAACTGCTGGAATAACAAAAGAATTTGGTTTCTACGTCATCTTTGTGAAGACAATGGCTACTATGATTATAAGCCTACTGATTTTTATTTGGCTGTTACAGAATAAGATTCACCATTTGAGGACACTGTATGTGACATTACTTCAAACAAGCAAACTGAAACACGTGAATTCTACAAAATGAATGAAAATAGCCTCATTGACTATACAAAGATATATGATAAGTGTGAAGTTACATTGACTTACTGACTTAAGTCCCATCCATCCTTGAAGGTCGTCTTGGGGCCTCTTTCTTCGTAACGGCGTGGATGTGCTTTTTGTATGCTTCACGGTCTTCTGCTAGGCGAAGAAGGTTCGAGAGGCGGTGAGGTGCAAATTTTTCCTTGCACCTCTTTGGGGGACGACCATGAGGACGAGAACCGTGAATTTGGCCTTCGAAGGTGATTTTTGGGAGAAGGGACCGACTCATCCGTTGTACGTGACCGAGCCATCGAAGTTGCTGGACCTGGATCTTCATGAGAATTGTTTGTTGTACTTTAAGGTGCTCGAGAAGTTCGACATTTGAGATTCTATCAAGGTAAGTGATCCCGCCGATGCGGCAGAGGCACTTAGT
The DNA here is from genome assembly GCA_027921565.1 of Artemia sinica. Taxonomy (NCBI): domain Eukaryota; kingdom Metazoa; phylum Arthropoda; class Branchiopoda; order Anostraca; family Artemiidae; genus Artemia; species Artemia sinica. The sequence continues at coordinate 8,429,970 of CM051256.1, forward strand.
TTCAAATGCTGCAAATCGACGGTTGTCATTTACCTTCAGTGTCCATGTTTCACATGAGTAGATTGCAATGGGGATGATCAGGGTATCAAAAAGTCGTGTCTTAAGCCGGAGAGACAAATCCTTGCTTCACCATATGGGCATAAGGGCCTTGAAACTGGAACTCGCGAGGGCGATACATCTTTAAATGTTTTTTGATAGACTGTTTTCGCTGGTGATCAGACTACCGAGGTAAGGGAACTCGTCAACCCACTGGATACTCTCTCCATTAATTTTCAGGTCTGGCTTAACTGTATCCTGTGGCTTTCGTGAGCAGCACATAGCCTTTGTTTTTGATACATTTATAGTCATTCCAAAAGAACTAATGGCTTCGAAGACGTCGTTAGCAACGGCTTGTAGATCCTCGGGTGTTTCAGCCATTTCGTCAATATCGTCGGCGTAGGCTAGCTTTTCTATCTGAACACCCCCTATATGTGCGCCGCAAGTTTGTCTTCACCAGGGATAAGACTGCTGTGAGGAAAAGGTTGAACAGCTCTGGAGACAAAAGGCATCCTTGAAGGACACCTGCGGAAGTCTGGAAACTGTTGTTTTTTGGGGTTTAGGGACGAAGGTACCTAGGTTAGGTTAAGTATTTAAAGTATGCTATGCCTTACCTCCCACCCCCCACCCCCTCTCCACCCCCAATGTGCAAATATATAGCCTAAATTTGTTTATATATTCATGCTATTTTATTTTATTGCATTAGCATTAACCAAACTTTTTGTGGGTACCGTATAATGCACAAGTACCTGTATTTGTTTGTTTAATTTAACAAAACCCTTACTAAGTTAAAAAAAAAACTTTTCCTCGTGGACTTTTCCGCATGGAACTATCTAATAGGAATCCATTGCCTTAGCGAAGACTAAACTCCTTCTCCCATATGGTTTGAAGTTGCAGTCACAATGAGCCTCGTTAACTTTTAGTGAGTGACCCTAATCAGAGCCCCCTCCCATCTGAAATTCTTATTATATTCTCAATTTCCCGTAAACATCCCTGGAATGGGCAAGAAAGTTTGTGTTGTTGCTCGCTTTTTACAATAAATCTTCCCTTGTGACTTTACAAAAGAACTTTGATATTATCGTTTTTATGTCTGTTTCAATGTGGTAAAAACATTTTGAGACAGATAATTCTTTCTCATCTAAACTTTTTTTCAGAAAAAAAAAACCTGTCTTCACAATCAGGAAATCAACACAATTTTACGTCTCGTTTTATTATAAAGACACTATGGAACCTTGACACGTGTTCTAAACATGACACAGCGTAGGTAGGAACCCCCTCCCCCCAGCAACTCTCTAGATTTTCACGTTTTACCCAGTAATCCCCAATGTTGTTCATAAAATTTATCTTTTTTGGTTCTAGTGCCCACGAAAGCCAACTACATAATCATTACTGATGCAAAATAACATTTAGATATGTCCAACTCTTTTCTACCACTCCATTCTTTTTTCATTTTTTATGAAACAACATCTAACTGATAGAAAGGCTAAAGTGTTGAAAAAAATTAGTCTCACAACAAAGGGTTGTTCCTTCTCTTTGAAGCCTTACATGACCCAATAGAACCTAGACAACATTTTAACCCTTTCTTCATGAGACTTGAGCAGTAACCCCATCGACAACAAAAACAGCAATTAACTCGCACTTCAAAAGGGAAAGACAGAACATCAAAAATCCAAATAAAGATTTACAAATAAAAATAACAAATAAAGATTTGTTTTACCTGGTTTGTTTCTAACTGGTGTTGAATGATCAATTGGAGTATGTGATGAGCCTGCTCCACCAGCAGACGTCCAGGTTCAGATACCTGCTCCTAAAATGTGAAAATGGCGCTATTAAAAAAAACTTGGTACCTTTCCAAACGAGCGGGGACTCCCCTCCGGTTCCTACACATTGGGGAGAGGGGTCATGTTATACCCAAAGGCGTAGTTATTGGGCCTTTCAACTATGATGAACAAAATGGCTATCTCAAAATTTGATTGGACGATTTTGGGGGAAATGGGCGCGGGAGGGGTCTAGTTGCCCTCCAATCTTTTTGGTCACTTAAAAAGGGCACTAGAACACTTAATTTCTGTTCCAATGAGCCCTCTCACAATATTCTAGGACTGCTGGGTTGATACGATAACCCTGGAAAAAAATCAAATAAACACGCATCCGTGATCTTTCTTCTGGCAAAAAAATACAAAATTCCACATTTTGCAAATAGGAACTTGAAACTTCTATAGTAGGGTTCTCTGATACGCTGACTCTGATGGTGTGATTTTCATTAAAGTTCTATGACTTTTAGGGGTTGTTTCCCTCTTTTTTTGAAAATAAGGCAAATTTTTTCAGGCAGTAACTTTTGATGGGTAAGACTAAAGTTAATGAAACTTATATATTTGAAATCAGAATTAAAATTTGATTCTTTTGATGCATCTATTGGTATCAAAATTCCGCTTTATAGAGTTTCTGTTACTATTGAGCCGGGTCGTTCCTTACTTACAGTTCGTTACCACGAACTGTTTGATATATTGGTAGCAAAATTCTGTTTTTTTTTAGAGTTTTGGTTACCACGAGCTGTTTGATTCTAAATATCTGAAATTCTTTTAGTTTATTGTTACCCACTCAAAACCAAAAATCGGAGAAAATTTGCCTGATTTTTGAAAAAAAGGGAAAAACATCCCCAAAAAAAGCAATCGATCTCACTGAAAATCCTTTTATTAGGTACATCGTTTCAGTGAACCATACCGTAGAGGTTTCAAGCTCCAATCTTCAAAATTCGGAATTTCACTTTTTTTTCAGAAGAAAAATCATTGATGCATGTTTATTTATTGTTTTTTTTTTGTTTTGTTTTTTTGTCGGGAGTGATTGTATCAAACCGAAGGTCTAGGATAATTGGGAGGGAGCTCATTCAAACTTAAATTTAAAGCTCTTTTTTAAGTGACCATACAGATTGGGCCAGGGGAAAGTCTTGTTTTCTGCCATTTTAGGTTTCCTAGTTGCAAAAGAAGTAATGCCACACGGTGGTGGCACTAAATTCAACCAAGTTTATTTACCTTTTTGCAATGAAATTAGGCTACGGTTGGTGATCTGTAATTGCTCATCAGCTATAGTGAGGGGAGGGGGGAGTCATTGTTTAGGCGGGTTTAGGGTGGATTCCTAAAAAAGTACATTTTAGTGGACAAACTGTTTACTATTCATGAGGCTTTAAATAAATGTTGATAGAGGTAGGGGGGGGGGAGTGGGAATTAATTAAAATGTTTCTCTATATAGGTAAAATTTTACACTCCCATATCGACCAGCACAGAGGTGGAAAAGGCAAGACAGGCCAGTACCAACCCGGCCAGGACATTTCTTTGGGATGCCAAATACTGCTAGGAATTTAGTTTTCACCAATTTTAAATCGTATTATTTTTCTTTTTCTATTTATATGAAGTACTTCAATGTATTTAGACAAATATATGTAATATATTTATCGATAAGAAAATTCTATTGTAGAGGTTGTAATGGCTTCAGTTATGTAGAAGATCAAAAGTCTCACAGAATTTCCATCCATACAAACAATAATACTCCTTTTCATCCAAGCGAAATTCTTTAGTAGTAATATTAACAAGGACTTTTTACCAAAATTGCTATTCATCGCCAATTTTTTAAGCATATTCAAATTTTGTCCAAATTTTAAATTGCAAATTTAAACGTAGGACGGCACTAATCAACGTACAATTATTGATTTACACATTTTAAAAGCAATTAACTAGAGATTTAAGGGACCGCTACCTCAAATTATATCTTGGTTAGGCCTGGGTATGATTTGGAAAATAATTAGAAACTAAATAAAAAAGGAGCTTTTCAACTGAAAGCAAAGAACAGATTTGAAACCTATTTGAACAGATTATTCTTTATATGAAGGGGGCTGTCTCCTCCTTAGCGCCTTACTCTTTACTGTGAAGTTTGGCTTTTTTCATTTTTTTTAAGAAAAGTTGCAATTGGAAAAAAAAAAAAGATCAAAGCACTAAATACCTTTTTTTAATGAGCAAGGTGTCGAAAAGGGGGCAGTCCTCCTTATATACAGAGTAACTTATATTTGTTTCAAGTTTTAAACTTGCTCCTTACTTTAGTAGAAAAACCTTTTCCATTTGTTTAATTACATTTGATAAAACTGTAAAGTTCTATGAATACAATACTTTTGGTAATACTTTGGTAACTTTTGGTAACACTCTTGGTACTTTGGTAAACAAAAAGGATCAATATTTCGATGATCTCTGTTTCGATTTTGATGGGTAGCCAAACATTTCGTGGTAACGAACTGTAAGTAAGGAGCAACCCGGCTCAATAGTAACCAAACCTCTAAGAAAAACGGGGTTCTGATACCCTTACAAATATATAAGTTTTATTAAGTTTAGTCTTACCCATCAAAAGCTACGAGCCTGAGAAAATTCGTCTGATTTTCGATAAAAGGGTAAAGACCCTCTAGAAGTCAAAGAATTTTAATGAAAATCACACCATCAGATTCAGCGTATTAAGGAAACAATACTGAAGAGGTTTCAAGCTCATATCTGCAAAAACGTGGAATTTTGTTATTTTGCCAGAAGATAGATCATAGATGCATATTTATTTGTTTGTTTTTCCCCCAAGGGTGGTCGTATCGACCCAGTGGGCCTAGAACATCGGAAAAGGGATCAGTCTAACAGAAATAAAAAGTTATAGTGCCCTTTTTAAGTGACCAAAAACTAGGAGGGGCAACTAGACCCCATCCCACGCCACTTTTCTCCCAAATCATCCAATCAAAATTTTGAGATAGATATTTTGTTCAGCATAGTTGAAAGGCCCAATAGCTATGTCTGGAGATCAAATGATCCCCTACAGCCCCTGGGGAAAGGTTTTTAAGTTATAAAATTGCCCATTGTTTACGTATAGTATTTGTTATTGGGAAGTATGCATACATTTTTCTGGTGGGGAGAGGAGGATGAATTTTCTGCTGGGAGGATTTTGCACGGGAAGAATTTTCTATGGAGAGGGAAGTTTACAGGGGGTGAACTCTTCGGGGGAAATTTCAGGGGGGTATTTTTCAAGGAGAGGAGGGTTTTTTCCGGGGGTTATTTTCCTGGGGGGGGGGTAAACGCCGGCCACCCTTATGCACTATATCATATCTGCTAAAAATCGAATGCCAGATTTCTTGAGATGTCGAAACCAAGAGATGTCTTGAAAACCAAGAGAAGTATTATATTATAACCAACCTCTCTGCAAACTAAATTATGCTCCTCAATTAATCCCAGCAAGTACGCTTCGGATAATTAGTTAGGTCAATACATAAGGGCCCTCTACCCCAGATTTTACTCACCTTAGAACCGTAATGATATCCCCTACAAGGGGCGAAATGAGGTACGAACCAAAATCTACGTTATAACAGCTGGTGACAGCTGGAGGCCAACTATAACTTTACTTTAAAACAACAACAAACTTACTTTACAACAGAACGTGAAGGAGGAGCAGGTTACCTGGGAAAGCGATGTGCTACAGCTCATCCGTTGCCATCCTTAGACGTCTTTGCCATTGGGGCGGGCCCAGACTATAAAATAAAACCAAATTAAGTACGATAGAACACTAAGAAATGTAAAACTAGAGTAACAGGCAAATTGCATGGTTATAGATGAGTAACATTCAGCCTACAAAAAATCCTAAACAGGGTTGCAACTAGGTTAAAGAAAATTACTAGAAAAGTCGTCGAAAAATTACTAAACTGGAGAGGAAAAGATATCACTAAAAAACAGAGGCATTACATGGTATTTTTGAAAGAAACGGAAAATCCCGAGAAAGAAAGAAAAAAAGCAGAACATTTTATCTTTTCCTATCCCTCTTAATGGCAGCTACCATCTGCTCTTATATAATCTTATGGCTTTTTCCTAATATATATATATATATATATATATATATATATATATATATATATATATATATATATATATATATATAATATATATATATATATATATATATATATATATATTTCCATAGCTACTTAGTAAAGTTCTTCTGTTCAGCATTCTTCTTGTTTACAGGCGCTATGTTTTCACCTTTATTTCATAAAAAGTTTCGTGCCTATTTTCTCCCACCAATAGTCTACGACGCTCTTCTTTGCAAATGTTTTTTATTTCAAACTTTATTGCTTACCCAACAATATCTTACTAGTTTTTTTCTTCCATTTTATAAACACCTAAAAATCAAAAGAATTCCACTTTCTCAGACCATATTCATGCATAACAATTATTCAAAAACCCCGCATCTTCTTCTTTTGTTTTGCCGCCAATAGTCATCATAAAAATCAAATAGTAATTTAAAAAAAAAAATATACGTTAAATATATACACAAAGTGGACACAAGTATCCACGGAAACAAAGCTCACATCAAACTATATGTGCGGGCTACATTATAGATATAGTTGTGGATAAAATCGAAATTGCGCTCGTTATCTGTTCAGTTTAGCAACTGTTCAACTTTCAAGCCCAAATTTACGACTGAATAATCCGAGATTTAAGGAATGATTTTTTAAATAAAAAAGATGGAAGCTATTGGAACAGCTATTTTACCATCCCTACGATGAATCTGACATAAGATTCAAAGAAATGGTACTAGTAGATTTTAATTAGTAGACATTAGGTGGGAAAAGATTAGTATTAATGGTGGCTTTATAAAGCAGATTCTTGCAATTTCAGTTTTCTATTTCTGTGGTACAAGTATGTCGTTCAAATCAAGAAGAATATGTCGTTCATAACGCTGTTTTCCTTAATAGGTTTTCTATCACTAAGCGTGACAATGGTTTGGTTCGAGTTCGAAGTTCAAAGCATGTGGTTCGAGGAGCTAAAACGAATCGCATGACTAATCATTTACACAGTTCTTATTTTTTTTTCCTTTTTATTAAAGCAGTAAATTATTTCTTGGCTACACTTGATTCTTTGTGTGGCCATATTCTTGACTTCTGTGGCCACACGTGGCCAAATTATTTATGATTCAAGCAAAATAAAAACATAACAACGGGTAAAAACATTTAATTTTGATTTTTGATTTTGATTTTTGGCTCACCGTACATGAATAATTACAACAAAATTTTCATATTAATTTTACTTTTATTTGGTTAAATGGCTTTCTCGAAAGTTGTTTATTTTATTTCCGAACCTTTTTATTAGTAATAAATATACGTAACTTACGAATTAACTTACGTAACGAACTTCTATATTCATATATTTTTATACGTATATTAGGGGTTCGCCCCCTAGTCAATACCTTGCTCTTTAAGCTAAAGATCCAATTTTGTTCCAATTTTTTTTAAAATGACCCCTTAATCACAAAAGCCGTTAATTAGAATAAATAGCTCTTATGAAAGTACTAAAAAAATTTTAGCTTAAAGAGCAAAGTGTTGACTAGCGGGTGAACCCAATCATATACGTAATATTTTCTGTTCGCTTTAAGTTTTGATGTTGCTCCTTACTTTCAGTTGAAAAACTTGTTGTTTTTTAAATTTAATTTCTGATCTTTTTTTAAATAATGCTGGGAAATCCGGCGCCCCTTCATAGCTATGTCCCTTCCCCCCATGAAAACTTCTTTCATGGAAAGATCCCCCCCCTATATATTTTGTAATTGTTACATTTCTCATAATAACTATGGAAATATTACTCAGGAGGAAAAAAAGAACAAAACAATGCCCCCACCCCCTAGATTTTGAAAAAACACATTTTGTCTCCCCTCCAAATTTGTATGAATTTAAACCACAAAGCAATAAAGATTCATTGGATTTACTCCCTGACTTGGTCCAGCTGTTGTAAATCTGAACGTGTCCTGGGGTTGAATTGGCATGCTCTAGTATGTGCTTCAAGTCTTTATAAGTTAATATACATCAAAAGTTAATATACTTTATATTACTTATCAACCCTAATCAGAAATAATGTGTAGCATACTGGGCTATAAACCATAATCAAAAAGCAACGAAATATTACCTACCAATTAACTGTAAATTTTTGTTCAATTAACGTTCGCTTCACAAGAACTCAAATCAGACTAGTTGATCGTATGTATGAGAGCTGAGAAGAAAACGAAATTCTTCCATTCAAACTCCTTTGGCAGATTTTGCTTGGCTTTTCATAGATCCATGCTTTTACCTCATTACTTATTCTGTGCAATGAGGTTTGCTTTTTAAAGGAGAATTTGTTTTAACTTTTAAAATCCTTTGGCTTGTGTGAAAACTGCTTATATTTGATTTTGTGCATACCTTATTCTTAATCAAATTTTTTAAAACGACTCGGTACTTGTGTATTATAGCGACCACACCCAAGAAGTGAAATTAGGTTAATCCTAATGAAATTAAATAAAAAAACAGGTTTTTTTTACCTGAAAGTAAGGAGCGACATTAAAACTTAAACGAACAGAAATTATTCCGTATATGAAAGGGGCTATCCCCTCCTCAACGCCTCGCTCTTTACGCTAAATTTTGACTCTTTCTCACAACACTATTTATTAAAACAATAAAAAAACTTTAGCGTGAATAGCGAGGCGTTGAGGAGGGGACAGCCCCTTCATATACGGAATAATTTCAGTTCGTTTTAAGTTTTAATTTCGCTCCTTACTTTCAGTTAAAAAACTTGTTTTTTTTAATTTAATTTCTGAACGTTTTTGAATTAATGTAGCTTTGATTTTGGCTTACCGTACATGAATAATTAAAAAGAAATTTGCATATTAATTTTACTTTTTTCGGCGAAATGGCTTTCTCGAAATTTAGTTCTGACTTAACTTACGAATTAACTTACGTAACGAACTGCTATATTCGTATATTTTTATTATCTATATTAAGGAGTTCCCCCCCCCTAGTCAATACCTCAATCTTTACGCTAAAGTTAAAATTTTGACCCCTTAAGTATGACCCCTTAATCACAAAGGCCGTTAATTAGAATAAATAGCTCTGGTGAAAGTACAAAAAAAAACTGCTTTAGCGTAAAGAGCGAGTTAATAACTTGGGGGTGAACCCAATCATATACGTAATAATTTCTGTTCGTTTTAAGTTTTAATGTCGCTCCTTACTTTCAGGTAAAAAAAAACCCAATTTCCTGTTTTTTTTATTTAATTTCATTAGGATTAACCCAATTTCACTTCTTGGGTGTGGTCGCTATAATACACAAGTACCGAGTCGTTTTAAAAAATTTGATTAAGAATAAGGTATGCACAAAATCAAATATTTCAGTTGAAAAAATTGTTTCTTTTTATTTAATTTCTGATCGTTTTTTTAAATAATACTGGGAAATCCGGCGCCCCTTTCTTAGCAATGTCCCTTCCCCCATGAAAATTTCCTCCATGGAAAGATCCTTCCACGTAACACCCAACCCCCCCCCCCCCAACTACCAGAAAAAAATCCCCCTGAAAACTTCTGTATACTTCCCAATAACCAATACTATATGTAAACATTGGGCAAAGTTCATAACTTGCGGACCTTCCCCCGGGGACTTTGGGGGATTATTTCATCCTCAAAGACACAGTTATTATATTTTTCGACCATGCTGAACAAAATGGCTATCTCAAAATTATTTTCATTAAAGTTCTATGACTTTTAGGGGGTGTTTCCCCCTTTTTTTTGAAAATAAGGCAAATTTTCTCAGGCGCATAACTTTTTATGGGTAAAACTAAACTTGATGAAGCTTATATATTTGAAATCATCATAAAAATATAATTCTTTGATGTATATATTGGTATCAAAATTACGTTTTTTAGAATTTTGGTTACTACTAAGCCGGGATGCTCCTTACTTAAATTTCGTTACCACGAACTGTTTGATATGCCAAAGTATAATGAAAATATAATACTTTAGTAACAACATTATGGAAACTACAACAGAGAATTATGAAAAGCAGGCCGCCCAGAATGCATTATATTAAATACCTAACCTAAGCTAAGCAACTCTGTATATTAAATGTTTAATTAAAATATACCTGCATATTAGTTTATCACACTCAGGTTAACTAATTATCTCCGAGTGCATAAAGAGAAACCGGTTTTTCAACCGATGAAGAACAACAGTATACTCGCTATATACATATGTACCACAACTTTTTCCAATTGGAATTAAGGAGGAACATTAAAACTTAAACAAACAGAATATTAGTCTCCGTATATTAGGGGGTTGCCACCTCCTCAATACCTCACTATTTACCTTAAAGTTTGACTTTTTGTTCCAATTATTTAAGAATGACTCCTGAAGCACAATTTATTAGAATAATAATCTTTTTTAAAAGTTCTAAAACAAATTTAGTGTAAAGAGTGAAGTATTGAAAATGGGGCAACCCCCTCATATACGTAGTAATTTTTGTTCGTTTTAAGTTTTAATGTTGCTCCTTACTTTCAATTGGAAAAAAAAAAACTTGTTTTTTTCAATTTTAATTCTGATCGTATTCTAAATAATGTAGGGAAGTCCAGCCCCCCCCCTCTTCTCCATGAAAAAATATTTTCAACCACAGAAACTTCCTCCATGGAAAGGTCCTTCCACGTAATCTCTCCCTCCCCTGTCATAATATACTCATCCCCATCAAAAATTATCTATTTATATTTCCAATAGTCAATTGCATTATTAGAACAATATGCAAATTTTCTAGCTTGCAGCCCTTCCCCTGGGGGCTGTAGGGGATCAAGTTATCTTAAAAGACATAGTTATTAGATCTTTCGACTAGACTGAACAAAATGGTTATCTCAAAACTTTGATCGGACGACTTTGAGAAAAAAAACAGGTGTAGGAGGTGTTGTTGGTTACCAATATTTTTGGTTACTTAAAAAGAGCACTAGAACTTTTTGATTAGATATAAAATGAGCCATCTCTCGATCGTCTAAGATCACTGGCTTGGCAAAATCACCCCTGGAAATACAAAACTGATAGCCGAAAAAACAAAACAAGTGATCTCGCTTCTGGCAAAAAATGCAAAATTCAATATTTTGTACACGGGACCCTGAACCCTCTATAATAGGCTTCTCTGATGTGATGAATCTGATGGTGTGATTTTCATTAATGATACTTGATGTTTCGGGAGTGTTTTCCTTCTCTTCCAAAAACTGGGCAACATTTCTCATGCTTTAGCTTGATGAATTTTATATATTTCGAATAAGCATCAAAATTCGATTCTTTATATATCCATTGTTACCAAGATTCTGTTTGTTTGAGTTTTAGTTACTATTGAGCTACATCACTTCTTACATATAGTTCATTACCACTAACTGTTTGACTGTTTCCTTGGTAACGTCACCCTGTTTTCAAGAAAAGAAACATGAAAAGAAATCTACTTAAAAAAATTGTTTGATATGTTCCTAAGGGTTTGACTACTGTTTCATCCAGCTGAGAAGCAAGTCACAGAGAGCTCTCCAGCTCTATCTCTCCAGCTGGAGGGGTCTCCAGAGCTCTCCAGCTCACTTGCAAGGATTCCTTGCTTTGAATTTCCTGATAATTTTTACATTCCAATATCATGTTTTTTTACAGATTGAAATCAATCTTGTTTTTTATTTATTTTTTTAAATCAGTGTTTTTTTTGTGTTTTTTTTTGTGAAATTTTTTTTTTAATATGTTGAAATCAAATTTTTGTTATATCTCAATGAAGTTTGCTAATCTGATGTTTAAACCTCAACTGTATGAAGTTTCATCTAATTTTTCCGGTGCTTCTGTACCCTCCCCCCCCCGTCTGCCCTGAATTTCATCCTGCTGATTATATGCACATGAACATATATATATTTTCTTATCCTCTGTTTTTGTATTTAAACATCTTCTTCCATCATGTACAATATATTATTACGTAGCTACTTCACAGTTATTTATTACCTCTTGTATTTTATTATAAATACAAATTTATGCAAGGTTTCTACGCCCTTGTTTTATTTTATTCTCTTGTATTTCTAATATTAAATTTGTTTTAGTCTTATATTATGCTTCTTCCCGTTTAACCACATAAGCATTTAAAAAAAAAGTCTCGAAGACGTTCTAAAATGTTGTTATTGTTACGTCAACTCAATGAAGTTTGCTAATCTGATGTTTAAACCTCAACTGTCTGAACTCCCATCTAATTTTTCCGGTGCTTCTGTACCCCCCCCCCCCTGCCCTGATTTTTCATCTCTACAGATTATATGCACATAAAAAAAAAAAAAAATTATCCTCTAGTTTTTGTATTTAAACATTTTCTTCCATCATGTACAATATATTATTTACGTAGCTGCTTCACATTTATTTATTACCTCTTGCATTTTATTATTAATACAAATTTATGCAATTTTTCTACGCCCTTGTTTTATTGACTCTCTTGTATTTCTAACATTAAGTTTTGTTTTAGTCTTATATTATGCTTCTTCCGTTTAACCACATGACCATTTAAAAAAAAGTCTCGAAGACGTTCTAAAATGTTGTTATTGTTGCGTCAACTTTGCGTTTTATAATTATTAAACAAAAAACAAAAAAGTTTTTTCAACTGAAATTTGATTGTATATTATACTGACTAGTTGCAAATGAATAGTAAAAAAGCAAGTTCATTAAAAATTGACCGGGCCCTAAATATTCATGTTCTATGTGTAAATGATAGTTGATAATGAATCTCTGTCATTATTTTATTCAGTTTTCAGAAATACTATTAATTTCTTGAAATAAATGACAATTAAATGAGTAAAGAAGTCAAAACCAAAAGTCTCGTTAAAGTCATAAGCGCAATAGCTTGAATTTGGAGCCAGAAACAATAGTCAGAAACTCTTTCCACTGACGGGCTTGGCTGGATTCGTTTCCAAGTCTATTCAATTATAATCTTCTCGCTACAGACCAGCGTTACCACTCGGCAGGTTTTTTTCGTGCCACTTTGGGTGGCAAAATAGTGTCACTTTCGTATCAAAAGTATCATTTTCCGATGATTTACCAGTCGCGACACTTTGCTTCGCTCGCGCTTGTACCAACAAGCTTTTCAAATTGATAGTGCACTTACACATTACGGAAATTCATTCAGATCTAGTGATCCGTGCAAAGATTCCGTCCGTTTTCGTGCTTGAAAAAGTCTCTAGCTTTTCGCAACGATTTGATCAAATCAGGACGGATTCTTGGCAAGGTTTTACAATGAATAAAACCCTGACTATGTATCATCAAAAACTTCGTGATCTTATAAAATTGGTTCAAGGCTACCCCAGCTTGTATGATACTGCTCACTCAGGCTATAAGAAAACCAAGAAAATGGTGTGATTCGGCTCTCTATTGCTCAACAGCTTTCACAGGAGGATGAGAACATTATGTCCTTCTTGATGTTTTGATGATAACTACAGGTGCTGCAGCTAATTTTAATAAATTTTTTGCCAATTGCCAATTAGGCAATATTTCTTCTTTTTAGAACTTGTCCCTCATCTTGAAAACTTAGGTCATGCTGATTGATGCATTCATTTGAAAACTGCATTAAAACTTTTCTGGGTGATCGTTTCAATAGATACGGACGGATTTCCGCAATGTGTAAATGAACCATTATCCAATCTGCTTGGGATGCAAGGGATTTTCTGAATCTTTAAATTTTTCAACATGAAAAGTCGGCTCTAGTGCCATCTTGACTTACTTGACTTAACTTCCGTCCATCCTCAAAGGTCACTTTGGGGCCTCTTCTTTACCCAGTTCGATGATATGCCTCCTGTAGGTGCTTCTGTTGTCGGCTAGGTGGAGGAGTTGCTGCAGGTTATTGGGTAAAAAGTTTTCTATCCATCTCTTCGGGGGCAGCCTCTGGGGCGAGAACCGTGTACTGGTCCATCGAAGGTAATCTTTGGAAGACGATTGTTAGCTATGCTTTGAGTATGTCCTAGCCATTTGAGTTGTTGTTGATTTGTTTTATCCAGTATTGCTAGTTTTACTTTCAGATTATGGAGAAGTTTTGAGTTGGAGACTCTGTCATGGTAGGTGATACCAGCGATGCACCGTAGGGATTTGTTTTCAAAGGCAGCTAAGTGACACTGATTCTCAGTTTTAAGCGTCCAGGATTCACAGGCACAGATGGCAATCGGGATAATGAGGGAGTAGAACAGTCTCATTTTGAGAATTGTTGAAAAATTCTCGTTCCTCCAGATGGGCATCAGGGATTTAAAGCTGAATTTCACAAGTGTCGGGCGTCTCTTGACGTCTTCGGTTTGGTTGTTATCAGAAGTAAGTAGGCTCCCTAGGTAGGTGAAGTCTTCCACCCACCTAATGATGTCTGCACCCAGCTGAAGGCTGACACTTGAATCGGGCTTGCATATGCAGCTCATGGCTTTCGATTTTGAGGTGCTGATGGCAATCCAAAAGAGGCTGTTAGACGAGTGAACGTTGTTAGTCTGGGATTGGAGGTCTTGAAGGGACTCGGCTATTAAGTATGTGTCGTTGGCATATGCTAGTTTGTCTTTCACTATTCCTCCAATAAGAGTGCCGGATGGGTTGTCTGTGAGTGAAATGGATGCATGTAGGATGAGATTGAACAGCTCCGATGATAGTAGGCAATCTTGTAGCACTCCAGTAGGGGTTTCTGAAATTCTTATACGTGCCGTTGATTCTTATACGTGCCGTTTAATTCCATGTTTTGTCGAGAAGTGAACACACCTTGATGTTCTTTTTATTAGCCAATTCGCGCACTCTTCTATACATGAAGAGGGGGTCTCCCTTCTTGAGGGCCGATTCACATTGATCGCATTTTTCTTTAATAAAGCATGACGAGCACGGCGGATGGCTTTCTCTACAACCTGTTTGAGATGATTGTATCGGTCCCTGCTTTCATTATCTTGCTTGTTCGTGAGCTGGCACTTTTCGTCACAGAGAGAGCAGATCTTGTCAGTTATCCAAGGTTTCTGTGTTTTTTTTTTTATATCCAGTGTGGAATAAGCAATATCATAATCATATGATTTTTGTGCTGCTAGTCACCAGGTTGTTGGTATCTTCCTTGGGAAGAATAGGTGGAGAATTTGACGTGAGGTCCGAAATTTTTTCAGATAGATTGGTGATATATATCTTACGTGGGTTTTCATCTCTCAGGATCTACTCGGAACTTGGGGGTTTTCTCAGACAATTTTGATACTGTTTTAAGTCTCGTTTTGAACCTAGGAATTGACAAGCAAATGGATGCTGTCAAAGTCGCCACCAGCTACTGTGACCCTATTAAGGACGGACGTTTTCCAATGTCTATACACGAGGATGGTAGTCTATCAAGATTTAGTTTTTCCATCTGGTGAGGTCCAGGATGTCTTACGACAAGGTGTGTGCTTGAAAAGTGTGTTTATAGTGACTAAATCACTATCTCTGTAGAATTCGATAAGGCGTTCCGATACCGTTTTATCTCGCTTAGGAGTAGGTCCATTTTTCTTGTTTGGTGAGGGCTCTACTATTGAGGGTACCTATTGACATAATTCTTTTTGGAGAAGCAACGAACTCCAGGCTTGGAATTGTCAGAGTAGATATATTTGCGGGATTTACGGTCTTCGAGTCAGGAACAAAAAAGGAAAAAGGAACGAAAAAAGAAGAGAGAAAATGCCGTCCGAACCTTTTTTTTCTTTGAGAAAACGGAACAAAACAGCAATACTCGTCTCCATTGAGAGTTTTTAACCAGTTTTCGACAAATGAACTATCTGGATTATTGCAGTGCGTTCGGATGCTTGGAACTTTTCTTTTCTCTGAAAATACTGAACAGAATGACACGAACATGTGTCTCAGCTATTGATGACACTATGATAAATACAATTAATAGTCGATCAGGATATCGGATATCGATGCTTTTTTTTTTTCTCTGAAAATACTTTTTTTCTCTGAAAATACTGAACAGAATGACACGAACATGTGTCTCAGCTATGATGACCCTATGATAAATACAATTAATAGTCGATCAGACACTAACTCTTTCAGAACTAGATATAGAAACGTGCGTTTCTTAATCTGAAAATAGAGGAATGGAAAAATAGAAAGAAAAAAGGATATCGATGCTTTTTTACATTGACAGATATCTTTCCCCTTTTTTTTAATATTCTTCTTTGTAAAAATTACTACTTTGAAAAAAAGTGCCACTTTTGCTAAAAAGTGCCACAATAGTGTCACGCTACCCGAAAAGTACCACTTTAAAAAAAGCACCAAAAGTTTCACCCGTGTTAACGCTGCTACAGACAAAAAGTATGTAGAATAAGATGTCTGTATGCCCGAACTTACTTTAAAAAAAGATCGGGTATCCGGTGTCTTTAGGCTCTGAAGGTCTGAGAAACTGAGGATGGACGAGCAATATCACTAAATTGATTGGTATCATAGAATTCTTTCAATTGGATATCTGCATTACGTTTTTTTTTTGCTCTGCTTTCACAAACCAAGGTCCGGTAGCTTTCCGCTAGTTGTGGATAGTAAAATGTACACAACAGAGAGCTAATCGAACTTCACTTTCCAGCTCGCAAAAAAAGCCTTTAACCACCAATAAAAACAAGCCAACTTGTATTTTATTTGGAATTTTTGACGATAATTCCATTTTTAGAACATTATGCTTTGGTACTAAACCAGTGAAAATCCTAGTCCTTTGGTATCAAGCATTCCTGACATCTACATTACTTACAAAGTTCTAATAGATGACAGATAGCTTTCAAAGAGTTTGAAATTTCAAATTTATTTGCTGCTTGACAGTAGCAATGGTAAACATTCACGCCTTGACCTGAAAGTTAGAAAGTTTTCAAGACCTAGTTTTGTGCAGAGAGCAATGAAGCAAGCTATTAGAAGCAAAAATAGTGAGATATTGAAAGACAGCTCAGTACAATCATTTCTTTTGGTAAATTTATAATCAAAATTGGGTTTAAGTTAGGCTAGGCCTATGTTAGCATAAGTCAAGTTTTGTGCTTTATTTATCTTTTATATGATTCTTAAGACGATGAAAAATTTTGGTAAAATTCTACTTTTAGCTATCTTGGAAAGGGATTAGGTTAGGAAAATGAAACTTTCAGTGATGTGTCTACAGGCTAAAGTAGCATATATCCCAGGAAGGTATTTTGAAATACCTACCTCAACCCATCTCCTGGTCAATATCTACAAAATCATACTATTGAGTTAGGACAAAAGTGAATACACCATTTGATGCCTTTTTTATGCTGATTATGAATATAATAAGCATTTCTATCAGAAATGAGTTTCAGCCCCCCCCCCTATATAGGCCAATTCAGGGTTAGGTTAGGTTAGGTATAGCCTATATAGGGGGGGGAGGGGCTGAAATTCATTTCTGGTAGCAGTGCTTATTATATTCGTAATCAGCATAAAAAAAGGCATTGAATGGTGTATTCACTTTATTTCTAACTCAATAATATGATTTTGTAGATATTGACCCATCTCCCTCTTGAGGGTCCTGAAATTTTACTAAATGACAGGTCTATTCCTTTCAATTATCAGTTTCTTTTTCTCTGGCTTTAGTTCTGAAAATGTCCTGTTATATGAGTAGAATTTTAAGACATATCAAATGTTTCTTTTCAAAATTCATGAAATATAGCCTATTTGCATATCTGTAGAACCTTATAGCCTAAATTAGGATTGAGCAAAGTTGTGAAGCTGAAAAACAATTTTGTTGTACTTCATTTAAGCAGAAGATCTATTTTGCAAGGTTTTCACTTGTATAACACACAGATTTTTTAAAGTTCATTAAAGGTCAGGACCCTCTAGAGAGAGGAATAGAGATAGGTACTTCAAAATACCTTCCTAGATCATACTTTGGTACTGTTCTATTAGCGGGAAGACACATTACATATTGTATAACAAACATGATGAAAGAAACTAGTCAAGCGGGTTATTTCAACAACAAATTCCTATGATGAACATTACAAACAGTGGTTTCTCATTGCATTTGCAATATTTAAACTTTAGTTTTTTTGGGGTCAAAGGGGCAAAAAAAGGGTGGTTAGGTTAAGTTACATATTTAATATATGCTATGCTTTACTACCATCCCCCCTGATGTTGCAAATATATAGCCAAAAATTTTTCTAAACTATTATATTTTTATCCTATTTTGTTTTATTTTGAAGATTGCCAAAAGTAGATAAAGTAGAATTTTATAAAAATTGTTTTTAACAAAACATCAAAATTCTGAAAACTACTTAAAAAAACAATAAATACCAACTTAGGACAGGCCTATGCCTATTTTATTCCTAGGCTAGGTATAAGTCTAGAATTGTAACTATTGAGAGTTAAAAATTTTAAGAAAATAATTGTTAAAATTCTAGTTTAGCTACTTTTCACTATCTTGTAAAGTAGTTATGTTAGGAAAAATGATACTTTCAGGGATGGGTCTACAGGCTAAAGTATGTCCTGGGAAGGTATTTTGAACTACTTATCTCCACTCCTTCACCATCTAGAGAGTCCTGATCTCTGAAAATCTGTTTGTTTCAAAAGTGAAACCTTACAAAATAAATCTTCTGCTTTAAATGAAGTATAATAAATTGTTTTCAGCTTCACAACTTTGCTCAATCCCAATTTATAAGGTTTTAAAAATTTACAAATACATCTCCTAAATTCTGAAAAAAAAACATTGATATGGCTTGAAATTCTACTCAAATAACAGGAATTGCATTTTCAGAACTAAAGCCAGAGAAAAGAAACTGATAACCAAAAGTTAAGGTGAATGTTGTTTTGTAAAAACTTCAATAGGTAATAAACCTGTCAAGTAGGCAAATTTCTAACACTTAGAAATCAGAAAAGGGTAAACATAGAAGCTTGGCATTACCTTCCCAGAGTATAGTATGTTTTTGGCCCTGGATTCATTACTGAAAGTTTTATTTTTCTAACCTAACCCTTTCCCAACCTACATCTTTTGTCTTTTCCTTTTATTCACCATTTTGTTAATGCAATAAATGTCTGGTTGTTGAATCAACAACAGGGTTGTATCCAGGATTTTTTTTCAGGGGGAGGGGGCTTACAAAAAAGCTTTGAAAAGGACATATAAAATCTGGGGTATTTGCCTAGATAGCTAAATAGAGATGAGGAAACATGTTAAGAAAACAATGTTTACTGCATAATGTGCAGAATAATCATAGTTAACACATTTTGTATGCAGCCAGACATCTAGCACATGGCAAATATGGGTCTAAATTTCATTTGTGATGCAAATAAATGTTATGTTTTTATTAAGAATACAATTTAGGGTATATATTTGCACATTAGGGGGTGGGGGTATATGCTCCATAAATATATAGGTTCAAAAAATTCATGAAGCCAAATTTTTGGAGGCGTGCGTGAATTAAACTCATATTGTTTTGAATCACTGGGCTTTTTAAATAATACTCTAGGCCTATTCGTTATTTTGTTCATGATGAGTTGAAGACTAAATTTTATGCTTATTAGTCATATTTATTCAAGGCTTTGGTGGAGATAAACTTGTTCTGTGCATTTGAATCAATCATCAAACTTGCCCAAGTGAAGGCAAGGACAGAAAAGCAAAGTACATTGACTGCAGAATTGTTGAAAAAGCTGCTGAGGTGAGTGTAAAGTCTAGGCTATATTTCTTTTCGTTATTTTGTAATGTATTTCAGTTGAAAGAACTTTATACAGATAAACTTCGATGAAACATAGGATGTCCCTTCCTAAAAGGTTTATCTATATCAGGGTATAAGTGGAATTTAACATGGATCCAAGGTCATATCCAGGGGGAGGGTAAGGGGTGCCCCCCCCTTCCGAAATGTTTGTCTGACTCGTAAAAACGTAACAAAAATGAGTATAAACAAATTTTTGATGAATTTTTCAAAGTTTTTTTCGTAACCTCCCCCCCCCCGCCTGATAAAATCCTGGATACAGCCTTTCATTGATCACTTCTGTCCCCACACAGATTTTCGTATTTTGGCTAGTTTCTGAACCCAAAACGTCAGTGAAAATCAGTAAAAAAAAATGATCTGAAAAATATTGAGGAAATACCTTTCCTTTGATGTGATCATTCTCTGGAAATCCACAGAGTGTCAATATTGGAATCAATACGGTTTAAAGTGCTGATTTAAGTTACGGCTTATCTTTTTTTTGGGTCCAACATGGCAGCGCTGACAAAATATGATGCTGACCTAAAAATTTCATAATTCTGAAAACAACATAAGAAAAATATTATGGTTTTCTGGTATGAATACACCTCAGAGGGTCCAGGGGACAAAAATGTTTTAATTTTGATGTCCTTGGTATTTTAAGGTTGAATAAGTATTTAATAATCTTCTAAAATTTGGATTCAAACTACATGAAACAGGTTTTTCTTGTCTATTATTGAATTTTGAGACATTCTTGTGCAGAATTTGAGCTTGATCCTTGTATAATATCATATATAACTCTGTATATATTATATACTTAGGTTTCTCCATGGTAAAAAAATAATATGTTATGCCTTTTTTTTCATCATCTATGAATTATTCTGGTTAAGTCTCTTGTGCTTTATTATTTTTTCCCAGCTTCCAGTTTCCAAAGCTCTATCTTCATTATAGCTTTTTGAGTTGGCCATTTAAAAGCAGCTTTTTGTTCATCAAAAAACAGACTTTTCTGAAAAAAGCCACTTCAAATGCGCCTGATCTGCCTTTTTGAGCCTTGAAAAGTGTACTTATGGAGACTGGGGATGCATGAAAAAGTAGATAAGCACAGGGACTTTACATGGAAAACCCACAATGA
Organism: Artemia sinica; assembly: GCA_027921565.1. Taxonomy (NCBI): domain Eukaryota; kingdom Metazoa; phylum Arthropoda; class Branchiopoda; order Anostraca; family Artemiidae; genus Artemia; species Artemia sinica. The sequence goes on from CM051256.1 coordinate 8,450,617, forward strand.
AGACACGGCTCAATCTGCATTGGTGCTTTTGAGTGCCCATTTGAGTGACTCTTTTTCAAGAAAAGTCGAATCCAGTGAACAAAAAGCTGTTTTCACTCAGCTGCCATCGCCTGAAAAAGAATGAAGACTGGGCTTAATTCTTGGCAAAATTGTAATCTTTGGCAATTTCCAAAAATATTATTTTGGCAATTTCCTATAATTTAATCATTATCTCTATTATCTCCATAATTATTTCCTATAATATTATTTTGGCAAATGCACTGGTGGACTGATTTACATGCACCACGTCAAATAAATTGCTGCAAAATGTTTTGATGGAAGCAAAAACTGCCAGAAGCTTTAAGTGGTTCTACAGAGTAGGAAAAACAGTTATGACCTTTGAAAGTTTGAGGCCAATTTCGTATCTAGAGATGTTTAAAATCAGAGAAGTAGACGAAGTTTTTATCGCCATTTTTGGCATTGTCAAAATAGTAGTAGATAATGACTTTCTAACTTCACCAAAGGACTGGAGCTTATTCTTCAAGAAAATCTATTGTCATCTAATAACTCTTGGAAAACAAATTGGCAATACTCAAATGAAATAAGCGTCCTTTACACCTTATAATTGAACTTGCCAGTGGTGTCGATTAGGGGCGGGGTGTATGTGCCCTCAGGTTTTTGAAAAAGGCCTCTTGGTATTTTCATTCCAAAAAAACTGGAAAAAAAAACAACAAGTTTACCCCCTCCCCTCCTAGGTATTGGCAATGTGTAATTGAAATAAGTGTAATTTATACCTAATGATCGACCTTACCAGTGGTGTCAGTTAAGGGGGAGGGGGTCTTTGCTCTATCCTTTAGATCTTCAAACATACCTTTATTATGGGGGGGGGGTACTTTCATTTAAAAATGCCTTTTAAAAATTGGAAAAAAACAAAGTTTTTCCCGTAGCTATTGAAAAATACATTCCCCCCCTTAAATTTGATGAATTGATGTTTCTGGAACATGCAGTTTTTCCTCATTTACCATTCCCTGTAGTTGCAAGAGGTGTTGCATGGTGTTGAAGTCAGCTATTTCCATTTAAAATTGCAAAAGTAGAAAATATATATATATATATATATATATATATATATATATATATATATATATATATATATATATATATATATAATATATATATATATATATATATATATATATATATATATATATATATATATATATATATATATATATATATATATATATATTACATCATATACATCATACAAAAGTTAGATGCTCTATAATGGAATGAAAATTACGATCAGTTGTATAGTGAGGGGTATGTCGATTGCACAGGGTTGCCCATTACTTTATGTTAGAGGTGTATTGTGTTGATTTTCTTTCATTTCCTTTTTTTTATACTAAAGATAAATTGTTACAAATAAATTAAATTGTGCTATGTTTTGTTTTTGATATTTTAGCAAGTTATTTAAGGAGAAATCTATTTCGGGAGAAGCGTGAAGGGAGAGAAACAAATAAAAACACCTCTAAAACAGACAAATATTACCTTTCTCCTCTTACACTGTTTTTGATACTGCGCTAAACTTTTTTCATAAAGTCTGAATGTGGGCATATTATTGTGAAAAATTGTGAGCATATTGATTGTGAAACAATTATTTTTCATACAGATAACATAAAGCAAGATATATATGACTGTAATATCAAAATTATGATCGGCGAAGCCGATCATAATTCTTTGGCAAGCCGATCATATGTGTAGCGAAGTCGCAGAGGGTGACCCATAAGAAAGTACAACGAAACGTCTCTGTCACCTTATTTTGTTTTTGGTTTTGTGTATCTAAACCAGTGCTGTAGCAAGTGGGAGAGTGGCGTAATTTCGTCAAAATCCTGGGGGGGGGGGGCAAACTTGGAGCCAATTTTCTCAAATCAAGTGAAAATGACAGTAAAAACTAAAAAAGAAGCCATTTGGTACAATAAAGGTACTTTATAGTACTATAAAGGTAAATATGTAGCCTACTAAACAAAACTGATGTGTTTCTGTTGATGGTTGAATTATGCAGGTTTATGTTAGTTTTGACAAAATTTTGGAGAACTAAATTTTAGCTGGGGGGGGGGCAAACTCGGGTCTTTGGGGGTGGGGGGTAAACTGAGTTCAGGGAGGGGAGTCACTCCCCTGCCCCATAGCAAATTACGCCCCTGAAGAGGGGCTCAATGAGGTACACTTTTCCCTGGGCTCAGGATCTGTTGGGGCTCATTCTAGATCATCCTTTTATGCATTAGTTGTCTGAAAAAAAAAACGTTTCAATAGAATAATCCCTGCTAAACTCAATAAGTCAACAGTATTACCACATTTCTTATACACAGCACTATTTTCGAAGATTGTCTCACAAACAGATAAACGTAAACTCCGTCCAGTAAATAAATGTAAATTTCGTTCGGCAGTTTGGTATCCGGCGTGGTATTCCTGCTAAGCGCAGAACTTACTACACAAACAAGTGGACAACCCTGTTCTAGGTCATAGTATTTTTTTTTGAAAGGGGGAGGAAATTTCCACATTTAATACAAGAGTATTACCTTTTTTCCATTATGATACATGAAACCTTTGCGGGGACTTGTGACTGTATTATTTGATTGATTGTTGTTAATTTGTGTATAATATATATGTTATCTTATTAACGGGATTTCTATTATTACAGATTTCATGTCCTTGAATGTTTAAGCCTATCTCCTAACCTTCGCTACTCATATTTGGAACCTGATCAGGAGATGCTAATGATTGAATCGTGTTTAACATTTCTTGCTTCATTAATGAGCATCAGGACATACATTGGTAAGTTGTCATCCTCTTCACTTATTTTAAAAATGGCATTTTGTTATTTGTTCGTGTTTTGACAATGACCTGACTAATTAGAGTCAAATTAAACATTACTGTGGCTTGACAATGTTCGTTTTTTGACAATGATCGTGTATTTGTTCGTGTTTTGTCAATGACCTGACTAATTAGAGTCAAATTAAACATTACTGTGGCTTGACAATGTTCGTTTTTTGACAATGACCGTGTATTTGTTCGTGTTTTTGACAATGACCTGACTAATTAGAGTCAAGTTAAACATTACTGTGACTTGACAATGTTCGTGTTTTGACAATGACCGTGTATTTGTTCGTGTTTTGACAATGACTGACTAATTAGAGTCAAGTTAAACATTACTGTGGCTTGACAATGTTCGTTTTTTGACAATGACCGTGTATTTGTTCGTGTTTTGACAATGACCTGACTAATTAGAGTCAAGTTAAACATTACTGTGACTTGACAATGTTCGTGTTTTGACAATGACCGTGTATTTGTTCGTGTTTTGACAATGACTGACTAATTAGAGT
>CM051256.1:9061475-9076475 GCA_027921565.1 Artemia sinica
AGCATATGTATATTAAACTGACATTGCACATTTTTGTCAGTAAATTCATTTGAAATTTTCACGGTAAAGTACAAAATATATTCTGGCTGTTAGAAAGTATAGGGTTTTAGAACCCTACTCAGATTAATTTCTGCTCATCTTGAGTTTGACTCTGTTATTTATTTTAATTTCTGTTTGTTTTGGGTTTCATTTATACATTGATACTGATTTGTGGAAGTTGTATGCTTGGTAGATTTTTTGATTGTATTTTTGTTCATTTTTGGTTTAATGGAGCTCTTTACTTTTTTTGAAAAACTTATTTTACGGGAAAAGTTTTTTAAATTAATTTCTGTTCGTTTTATATTGACATAGTCGTTCATAGGCAGCGTAATAGTAAAGAACAGGGCAAAGAACGATGTAAAGAAAAGGAACGCCTAAGTAAAGAACGATGTTGGCACAATGCATTATTATTATTATTTTTTTTTTGTTATTGTTCTTAGAACAGGGCACTTCGTATCGAAGGAGTTGTCGTAGAAACTTCAAAAAGGGCTCATTCAATTGGAAATTGGAGTGGCTTGTGCCCTTTTCAACAGTCAAAAGTGATTGGAAGGCAACTAACACCCCTTCCATGCCCAACATTTCTCCAAACACACCCAATCAAAGTTTTGAGATAGCCATTTTGTTTAGCGTAGTTGATTTCCAGATAGAAATTACGTTTTGAGGAGGACACTCCCCCACAGCCCTCAGGGCAAGGGTTGTAAGTTATGCATATTAGGTTTTTATAGAAAGCGTTGTCGTAGAAACTTCAAAAGAGGCTCGTTCGATTGGAAATTCAAAGGGCTAGCCCTTTTTAATAGTCGAAAGTGACTTGAGGGCAACTAACCCCCATCTAACGCCCACCTTTTTCCTAAACACATCCAATCAATTTTGTGTATAGCCATTTTGTTCAACATAGTTAAAAAGTTTAGAAATTAGGTCTTTGAGGATGATAACCCCCTCAGAGGCTCGGGGCATGGGTTGTAAGTTATGCCCTGGGGGCATATAAGGTTTTTATAGATAGTGATGTTGTAGAAACTTCAAATGGGGTCATTCGATTGGAAATTAGAAGGGCTTATGCCCTTTTTAATAGTCAAAAGTGATTGGAGGATAACTAACACCCCTCTCACACCCACCATTTCCATAAACACATCCAATGGAAAATTTTGAGATTGCCATTTTGTTCGACGTAGTTGAAAAGTCTGAAAATTATGTTTTTGAGGATGACACTCCCTCCAGAGCCCTCAGGGCAAGGGTTGTAAGTTAAGCCCCGGGGGCATATAAGTTTTTTTTTTATACAAAGTGTTGTCGTAGAAACTTCAAAAAGGAATCATTTGATTGGAAATTGAAACGGCTAGTGCCCTTTTTAGTAGTCGAAAGTGATTGAATGGCAAGTAACCCCCTCTCACGCCCACTATTTCCCCAAACACATCCAATTGAAATTTTGAGATAGTCATTTTGTTCAACGTAGTTGAAAGGTCCGGAAATTATGTCTCTGAGGATGACAACCCCCTCACAGCCCTCAGGTCAAGGCTTGTAAGCTATGCCCTGGGGCATTTAAGGTTTCTTTTATAGAAAGAGTTGTCGTAGAAACTTCAAAAAGAATTCATTCGATTGGAAATTGAAAGGGCTAGTGCCCTTTTTAATAGTCGAAAGTGATTGAATGGCAAGTAACCCCCTCTCACGCCCACTATTTCCCCAAACACAGCCAATCAAAATTTTGAGATAACAATTTTCTTCAAGGTAGTTGAAAGTTGTGGAAATTAGGTCTTTGAGGATGACAACCCCCCACCCAGCCCTCAGGGCAAGGGTTGTAAGTTATGCCCTGGGGGCATATAAGGTTTTTATTGAAAGCGTTGCCGTAGAAACTTCAGAAGGGTATCATGCGATTGGAAATTGAAAGGGCTAGTGCATTTTTTAATAGTTGAAAGTGATTGGAAAGCAACTTACGCTCCTCTCGCGACCCCCATTTCCCCAAACACATCCAATCAAAATTTTGAGATAACCATTTTGTTTAACGTAGTTGAAAGCTCTGGAAAATAAGGTCTTTGAGTATGACAGTCCCCTCACAGCCTTCAGGGCAAGGGTTGTAATTTACGCCCTTGGGACATATAAGGTGTTTATAGAAAGTGTTGTCGTAGAAACTTAAAAAGGGCTCATTTGATTGGAAATTGAAAGGGCTAGTGCCCTGTTTAGTAGTAAAAAATGATTGGAAGGCTCGACATTTTTACAGTAGAGATCGATGTGGGTACAATGTATTACTATTTTTTTCCTTTTTTGTTTAGACCAGGGCAGTTCGTATCGAAGGAGTTGTCTTAGGAACTTCGAAAAGGGCTCACTCGATTGAAAATAGAAAGGGCTAATGCCTTTTTTAATAGTCGAAAGTTATTCGAGGGCAACTAGTCTCCCTCCCACGCCCACCCTCCCCTTTGCATATTATGTTTACAAACTAAATGTTGCCTTAAAATTAAATCAAAATGCACTGTGTTAAGGCTAATTCCCAATAAGACATCTCAGCAGTATCCCAAGAACGACTGAGGGTATTATGTTCAAATTTTCGGGGCTACTTCTGCTCTTAAAATTTAACCAAATCAAAATAGCGTAAGTGTATCCAAGCTATCAAAGCAAGTAAACAGATTTTTTGCGAATGGTATCAAGTTTTCCATTTCAGGTCAACTAGAGGAGGTATAAAACTAAATTAAACACTACTATTTGTGTCCAGATTTTTAAAAGGGTGTATATTGTTAAAAATTTCTGAAAATTTTTCCCCAGCATACAAATAGCAGGCCAAACTATAAAGTCTCAAAAAACGAAAAGACTTAAAGTGTTATTTTCTTTTTCCCTGAAAAGACTATGTCAAAATAAAACGAACAGAAATTAATTAAACAAACTTTTTCCACAAAATAAGTTTTTCAAAGAAAAGTAAAGAACTTCATTTAACCAAAAATGAGCAAAAATAAAATCAAATAATCTACCAAGGGTGAAACAACCACAAATCAGCATCGGTAAATAAATGAAACCCAAAACGAACAGAAATTTCAATAAATAACCTAGTCAAACCCAAAACGAGCAGAAATTAACATGAGTATGGCTCAAAACCCCTATGCCATCCCAAGGCCAGAACATGATTTGCACTTTATTGAAAAAAATACAAATGAATATGTATTGTCAGTTTAATATACATATACTGATATTTAGTAATCATAATGTTAATATTATTTGATTATTAAAGTTATAAAAGTAAAAACATTTATATTTTTTTCAGTAAAGTGCAAAATATGTTCTGGCCTTGGGAAGGCAAAGGCATGTTAATTTCAGGGAAAAAGAATGTGCCTCTTCTAAAGTTAAACAACCATCCATTCCATAAAAACCTTAAGAACCCCCTGGGAATAACTAACAATCCTTGCCCCTAATCTCTGAGGTTTGTTTCAACCCCAAAAGCCATGTTATATGATATTTCGACTATTTTGAATAGAATGGCTATCTTCAAATATCTATTAGATGCATTTTGGGAAAATACGACGTGTGTGGGGGGGGGGGGGTATCTGCCCTCCGATCACTTTGACTCTTAAAAAGAGCAATAGATCGTCTTATTACCAACGCAATGAGCCCCCTCTGAATTTTACATGACCCTGCTTTCTATAGAAACCTTATATTCCCCCAGGCCATAACTTACAAACCCTGCCCTGAGAGCTTGGGGGTTTTGTTATCCTCAAAGACATAATTTCAAGACCTTTCAAATACGTTGAACAAAATGGCTGTCCAGAATTTTGATTGGAAGTATTTGGGGAAATGATGGGCATGGGGTGGGGCATTTGCCCTCTGATCACTTTTGACTAATAAGAAAGGCGCTAGTCCTCCCAATTTCCAATAGAATGAACCCTTTTAGAAGATTTTATGACAAAACTTTCTATAAGAACATTATATGCCCCAAGTGTATAACTTACAAACCTTGTCCTGAGGGCTATGGGGGAGGGTTGTCATCCTCAAAGACATAAATTCCAGACCTTTCAACTATGTTGAACAAAAAAGAAAAATGAAAATGTTTATCAGAAATGTTTGGAGAAATGATGGGCGTGGTAATTCCTCTGATTACTTTTAACTATTAAAAAGGGCAATAGCTCTCTCAATTTACAATCGAATGAGCCCTTTTTGAAGTTTTTACGATAACACTTTCTATAAAAACCTTATGTGCCCCCAGGGCAAAACTTTCCACCTTAGCCCTGAGGGCTGTGGGGGGGGGGTGTGTGTGTGTGTCATACTCAAAGACATAATTTCCAGACCCTTCAACTACACTAAAAAAAATGGCTATATAAAAAATGTTGATTGGAAGTGTTCGGGGAAATAATGGGCTTGGGGGACATTCACCCTCCAATGGCTTTTGACTATTAATAAGGGCACTAGCCCTCTCAATTTCCAATTGAATGAGCCTTTTTGAAGTTTCTACGACAACGCTTTCTATAAGAAACCTAATATGCCCCCAAGACATAACTTAAATTTTTTGCCCTGGGGGCTTTGGGGGGCTTGTGATCCTCAAAGACATGATTTCTAGACCTTTCAAATACCTTAAACAAAATGGTTATCTCAAAATTTTGATTGAATCTGTTTGGGGAAATGGTGGGGGGAGAGGGGGATTAGTTGCCTTGCTCTCCAATCACTTATGACTATTAAAAAGGACACTAGCCCTTTCAATTATAATCGAATGAGCCCTTTTTGAAGTTTCTACAGCAGATTCCTTAAAAACCTTTGCCCCCAGGGCATGCTTACAACCCTTGCCCTGAGGGTTGGGGGGGCCTAATTTCCAGAAATTTAAACCCCGTTGAACAAAATTGCTATCTCAAAATTTTGATTGGATGTGTCTGCGGAAATGGGGACGTGAGAGGGGGGTTAGTTGCCCTTCAATCACTTTTGACAATTAAAAAGGGCACTATCCCTTTCAATTTCTAATCGAATGAGCCCTTTTTTGAAGTTTCTACAACAACGCTTTCTATACAAACCTTATATACCCCCGGGGCATAACCTACAACCCTTACCCTGAGGGCTGTGGGGGGGGGGGTTGTCATCCTCAAAGACCTAATTTCCAGAACTTCAACTACGTTGAAAAAACGGCTATCTCAAAACTTTGATTGGATGTGTTTGGGTAAATGGTGGGCGTAAGAGGGGGGGGGGTTGTTGCCCTCCAATCACTTTTAACTATTACATAGAGCACTAGCCCCTTCAGTTTCCAATTGAATGACCCCTTTCAGAATTTTCTACGACAACCCTTTTTATAAAAACCATATATGCCCCAAGGGCATAATTTACAACCTATGTCCTTAGGGGCGTGGGGGGTTTGTCATCTTCAAATACATAATTTCTAGAATCTTCAGCTACGTTGAACAAAATGGCCATCTCAAAATTTTGATTGGATGTGTTCGGGGAAATGGTGGGTGTGAGAGGGTGGTTAGATGACTTCCGATGACTTTTGACTATTAAAAAGGGCCATTAGCCCTTTCAACTTCCAATCAAATGAGCTCTTTTTAAGGTTTCTACGACAACACTTTCTATAAAAACCTTATATGCCCCCAGGGCATAAATTACAACCCTTGCCCTGAGTGATAGGGGGGGGGGGCATGACATCCTCAAAGACCTAATTTCCGCAACTTTACACTACGTTGAACGAAATGGCTGTCTAAAAATTTTGATTTTATACGTTTGGGGAAATGGTGAGCGTGAGAGGGGGGTTAGTTGTCCTCCAATCACTTTCGACTATTAAAAAGGACACTAGCCCTTTCAATTTACAATCGAAAGATTCCTTTTTAAAGTTTCTACAACAACAATTTCCGTAAAATCCTTATATGTCCCCAGGGGATATTTTGCAACCCTTGCCCCGAGGGCTATGTTGGGAGGGGGGGGGGTCGCCATCCTCAAAGACATAATTTCCAGAGATTTCAACTACTTTAAGAAAAGGGTTGTCTCAAAATTTTGATTGGATGTGTTCGGGGGGGGGGGGGGGGTAGTTACCCCCAATTACTTTCGAATATTAAAAAGGGTACCAGCCCTTTGAATTTCCAAATGAAAGAGCCCTTTTTGAAGTTTCTACGACAATGCTTTCTATTAAAACCTTTTATGCCCCAGGGTATAAGTTACAACCCTGGATCTAAGGGCAGTGAGGGGAGTGTCCTCCTTAAAGACATAATTTCCAAATCTTTCAACTACGGTGGACAAAATGGCTATCTGAAAATTTTGATTGAATGTGTTTTTGGAAATGGTTGGCTTGGAAGGGGTGTTAGTTGTCTTCCAGTCACTTTCGGCTATTAAAAAGGACATGAGCCCTTCCAATTTCCAATGGAATAAGCCCTTTCGAAGTTTCTACGACATCTCCTTCGATACGAACTGCCCAGGTCTAAAACCAAGAAAAACAAAATAAAAATAATAATACATAGTGCCAACATCGATGTTTACTTAGGAAGCGCTATTTTGCTGCCTATGATTAAAATATATTTTTTATTGGCCTGTTTCTTTAAATAAATGTATTTTCAGCTCTTTTGTCAAAAAAATATCTGTTTTTTTTTTTTTTTTTTTTACAATAACAGTGAAAATAGGCTGTCAATAATCGATCCAGTCAGATTTGTTTCCGGTTGATTTTCCTTTAGTTCTGAAACTCCAATTCGGATGTCTCCATGCACTTAAATATTAAGCTGACCGATTACAAAAGAATAATCTTAGAATCAATACACGACATTCTTCTCAAAAAACTCATTTTCCTACACAAGAGCTCATTGCCCCCCTCCCAAGCTAAAATTTAAAATCTCCTTGATCCCCAGGTCCATAATTACCTCAAAGTCTTAGCGGGGTCCCTTAGGCCATTTTCATATGCCCTTAGCCGTGCCCGAAATATTGTAGCTATACTCTTTTGACAACCTGGGTGCACATTGGTGTCTATTTATTTAGTTCAGCATCCCCTTGAATATCCCTGAAAGTTTCAATTTAGTACCCTAAGGTGTTCCTACTATATTGCAGAAATGCCATTTTGACAACTTGGATGCACATAAGGTCCTTTCATTTCAATCTTCGCTTCTCAACATCTCCTGAAAGTTTCGACTTGGTGGGCTTAGCCACTCCCAAGACACTTCTGATGCACACTCTTGTCAACCTCGATAAAGATTTTTATTTAGTCAACATCCCCAAAACATTCTTTAAAAGTTTTGGCTTGATACTCTTCTTAATATATGGCAGACGCGCCCCTTTGACAACCTAGATGTACGCAGTGTCTTTTGGTTTAGTCTAACATAACTGAGAGCTTCAACTTGATACCCTTAGTTGTACCTGAGGCATTGCAGATACTTCATCTTGACAACAAGGATGCCCAGCTTCTTTTTATTCAACTTAACACTCCCCTTAACATGCCCTGAAAGTTTCAAACTATTACCATTAGCCGTTCCTCAAATACTGTACATACTTCTTTTTGGCAACCTGAATAAAATTAGTATATAAGTTAGCAATCAACCCCTTTAATATTCCCTAAAAGTTTAAGCTTAATACCCTTACCTGTTTCTGATATATTACAGATATACCCTTTTGACATTCTTTGTGCACATTGTGTCATTTGATTTACCTCAATGTATACCTCAACATTACCTTAAAGTTTTGCCTCTTTACCCTTAATTTTTGGACACCCAGGATCAAATATGCCCTAATGTCAGAGGCAACGCTATAGCGTTGCCTAAAGTAAAGGCCATGCGGCTACAATGTTTTATTATTTATTTCTTTATTATTTATTATTTTTTTCCCAGAGGCACTTCATATGGAAGGAGTCGTCGTATAAAATTCAAAGGGGGCTCATTCGATTGGAAATCGAGAGTTCTAGTGCCCTTTTTAAGGGTAAAAGGTGATTGGAAGACAACTAGCACCCCTTCCACGCCCACCGTTTCCCCAAACAAATCCAATCAAAATTTTGAGATGCCGATTTTGTTCTACGTAGTTGATTTCCTGATAGAAATTATGTTTTTGAGGAGGACACCCCCCCTCAGCCCTCAGGGCACGGGTTGTAAATTATACTCTGGGGGTATATAAGGTTTTTATAGAAAGCTTTGTTGTAGAAACTTCAAAAAAGACTCATTCGATTGGAAATTGAAAGGGCTAGTGCCCTTTTGAATAGTTGAAAGTGATTGGAGGGCAACTAACACGCACGCCCACCTTTTCCCCAAACACATCCAATCAAAATTTTGAGGTAGCCATTTTGTTCAACGTAGTTGAAAGTTTTGGAAATGAGGTCTTTGAGGATGGTAGCCCCCCCCCCCCCTCCCCCACAGCCCTTAGGGCAAGGGTTATAAGCTATGCCCTGGGGGCATATATAGTACTTATGGAAGGAAGGCTCGTATAAACTTCAGAGAGGGCTCATTTGATTGTAAATTGAAAGTTGTAGTCCACTTTTTAACTCAACATATCCTGAAAGTTCCAATTTAATACCTACAGTCGTTGCTTAGGTATTGCTGATATTCCCTTTTGTCAATCAGCAAGTGCATAGTGTGTTTTTATTATATTCAGCCTCCCTCTCAACATTTCCTTAAAGTTTCAACTTAATATCCCATGCCTTTTGGTGACCCAGGATCAAACATGCCCTCTTTTGCCAATAAAAACACCTTATTTTTTAACAATGGATAACTTGCCTAACTTGCAGCCTTTGCCCTGGCGACTGGGGAGGGGTATTGTCAAAACCTGGGGCAGAGTTATTTGACCTTTGGGCTATTTTGCACAAAATAGCGATCTCAAAATTTTGAACACATGTCTTAGGGAAAAAAGGCCACTAGAACTCTCAATTTCCAATTGAAGGAGCTCCCTCCGAAGTTTTTACGACCGTTGCCTCTGGGGAAAAACAATATAGCAATACATTAAAGTCTAGTGGGTCTGTACTATAGGCAACACTATAGAGTTACTTACTGATACGTTTTTTAGAGGCAAGTCATTGGAAGAAACGTCACCTATTAAGGTTCGTACGCAGTAGTTTGAGTCCAAGTGAGGGTGAAGGTTTCAATTCGATGGGGTTAGGATTGAAAAAATTTGCCCAAGCATTTTTGTTCTCTCCCTATATTTTAAAGAAAATACCCCTCTTTTGCATTTGCATTGATATAATCTTTATTTTTCTTTGAAAAAATTGAAAAATTGCCCCCCCCCCCTCTGCATTTTCATAGTACAGCTATATAACTAACAAATAGTACAATAAATAGATTCTGTAATGTAATAAACTAGAAACATTATAAATAGAGCACATTACGACATAGAGAAGTTTCTGTTTGTCCTCCAGCGAATCTGCTTTTTGCTTTAAAAAACTCTATGAACAACCAGAAAAAGAACGTTTTGACATGACCTTGTTTTTAAATTCAAATTTTAAACGGTTTAAATAAAAACCTTTCGTGTAGAAAAGTAACGACGCTTAGGACACTATAGTTGTTACATGCATGAATAAACACACATAGTTGAGAATAAGGTTACCTCAGTGCGTAATTTGGGTGACAAAACACAACAAAAATCTATCATGAAATGTATAAGGACATATGTGTAAATAAATAATGAGAGTTAAAACGACCTAAAACGTATAATGTCATTTACGTAATTTAAAAACAAGTAGAAAGAAGACTATTTCCCCCTTTCAATGTCTCTCAATACCCAGTGACGGATTTTAAAATACCAACGCAAAGAGTATGGGTAACTGATAAGAGTAGAAACTGGGACTTGTGTCGACAAAAAAAAAAATATCAACGCCATCTAGTGTTTGGTGTATAGCCGTCCTGGCTAAGTGGTTGGCGTGCTGGTTTGAGAATTCTATGTCCAAGAGACACGGGTTAGATCCCTGGCGTAACCAGTTACTTGATTCGGGACGGGGGTAAGTGGCGTGACTCTGTAAGCTCAGCCAGAGTCAACCCAACTCTAAATGGGTACCAGGAGAAATCTGGGGAAGGTAAGCAGGAAGTTTGATAAACACAGGATGGCTGCCCCCCTTACACTTCCTGGCTGAAGGGCCATGAAACGGAGATCAGCACCGCCAGTTTGGACCTTAAGGGTGTAGTGCCGTCACACTTACCTACTACCTACTTCTACCTACTACTTACCTTCTACCTACTTGCCTACTACTTACCTACTACCTACTTACCTACTTACCTACTACACTTACCACACTTACCTACTACCTACTACCTACTACCTTCTTACCTACTCACCTACTACACTTACCTCACTTACCTACTTCCTACTACCTACTACCTACTACACACTTACCTACTTCGATTTAGCGTTTGTTGACGCATTTTTCAGTGTAATAATAAGAATAACTAATTAAATTAGTTTGATTGGTAAAATTGGGGTAGTAATAATTTTCTGATCTCAGTTCCTGACACAAAAACAATTACTAAGTTTGAAAAATGTCATGCGTCGCCAGATGCTAGATGGCTTTGATAGTTTATTTTGTCGTCGACAGCGCTAGCTTCCTTTCTTATAAGTCACCCATACTCTTTCTACCAAGGAGTGTGAAAATGAAATAGGTTTGTTTCAATAGGTTAGGGGAAACATATACAGCCATGTACATAAAAGGACTAGGAAACTGCGGAAGATTATAGTTTTGATGAAAATACCTACATATACAGTTATCCAGTTTTTAATAGTAGCAGGTACCAAAATTAAACTAAATTTGATATCCCTAATCTTTAGCCTTCTAAAAGCCAGAGCGTCATTTATTCTTTGTTGAAAAAAAAATATATATTAGTATAAACTCGTCAAACATTTCAATATTAATAAGTTCAAAATGGCAAGGACCTCCAGGAGTGAATATCCTTCTATATTAAACAATCCGTCTACTTTCGATAGTTCACTTCAGCAATCTTGGTGAATTTATTTCTTTTTTCTTGTCGTTTTTGTTATTGCATTGACAAATAAAAACATGACAAATAAAAACAACAGTAGACCCTACTTGAAATTAAATAAAAAAAAACAATTTGTTAAACTGAAAGTAAGGAGCAAGATCAAAACTAAAGAACTAACAGAAATTATTCCTGATACAAAGGGGTTGCTCCTTTTCTGAATATGTTGCTCTTTACGTTACAGTTTTTAGCATTTCAAAAAAAAAAATCCCATTCGAATTAAAAGGCCCTTGTGTTTCTGGAGCCGTTCTTAAAAAATTGGGACTAACAGTTAAACTTTAGCGTAAAGAGCAAGGTATTGAGTAAAGGGGCTCAATAGATCTTTTAAAACAAAAGAGCGATTAATAACATTTAATTTCCGTTTGAATGGACCCTCTCCCGATCTTCTAGGACCATTATTTCGGTGTGATCACCGATGGAAAAAAAAACAAACACACAAAAAATGTAAAATTCCAAATTTTTGTACATAGGAACTTAAAACTTCTACAGTAGGGTTCTCTGATATGCTGAATTGATCAATGTAATTTTCATTAACATTCCCTAAGGGGGTGTTTCCCCCTTTTTTCGATCAGGCAAATTTTCTCAGGCTCGTAACTTTTGTATGGTAATACTAAACTTGATGAATCTTATAATAAGCTGATTCTTTTGTTGTGTCTATTCAAGTTCAAGTTCATTTAATTTCTCAATAAATCACTACAAGACAAAATAACACTTTTACAATATGAATCAATGGAAAACACAATATTTACAGAGGGTGCCTACACAGTGAGTTATACTCGAAAACAGGCACCCTAAAAAAATAAAAGAAATAATAATAATAATAACAAATGATGAAAAGAAATGATAGTACACTAGATATAGTGGGAAGAAAATGAGACACCACACTGAACCCACAGCCCACACCTCAAATCAATAAATTACCACATAATTAAATAATTATCAACAATAGCACCGGCCAACATGACTTCAAATAAATGAATAGTTATCTATAATTACTTATTAGATATAGTTTAAATTTAGCTTTAGAAACTGGAATAGAAAAACGCGAATCTATATTACTTTCATAAATATTCCAGAACTTTATTATGAATTTTTAGGAGAAAATCTTGATCTTTCAGTTCGGATTCTAGGGCAAGGTAATTTGGCTGAACTTCTTAAACAATAATTATTCTGGACCAAAGAAACTAAAGACAAGTTACTAGAATTTAAAGCCAATGGTAATAATTCTTTTATTTGTTTTAGTCTGAAAAGGACACAATTTGCAGTAAGGACTAGATCAACTGGCAATATTCTTAAAAATGTATAAAGGCTCTTAGTAGGGGATTTATCGGGGAGGGAAGATGGGGAAGGAAGGAGTGCTTTTAACGTACGAAGGGCATTATTTTGAAGACGTTGAAGGGGCTTAATAAGAGATTTGAAAGTATTTAAATAAGCAATTGGACAGTAATTAAAATAAGAATGGATTAGAGAATAATAAACTGACTTAAGAGCAGGGAAAGGGAGGTGGAATTTTAGATACCGCAGTAACCCCACATTCCTTCCTAGCTGCATTCTTAGCCTATCAAGATGAAGTTTCCAAGATAAATTTTCATCAACCGTTAGCCCTAGATACTTACAAGACTCCTTCCTGGCAATGGTAACTAGTTCTCCGTTAAAACGGACAGATATTTGGGAAATCGACGGTACAGCATGAGAAATTCGAGAGAAGATGATAAAATGGGTTTTCGAAGAGTTTAACACCATGAGGTTGTCAGCAAACCACTGCAATAGCTTCTTTAGACCAAAACAGAGGTTTTCTCTGACGGATGATTCATCTGAACCTGTGACAGAATTAGCCGTGTCGTCTGCGAATAGTACAGCAAGTCCATCATCGGTGATAGCGTTAAGAAGGTCATTGACGTATATTAAAAATAGTAGTGTTCCAAGAATTGAACCTTGTGGTACTCCTACCTTTTCAGAACATGGCGTTTTTACCGATCTTACTGCACCTCCATCCACAAATTGATTCCGACCACTGAGGTAAGACTGGATGAGTAAGAGAGCATTACCTCTTATTCCGCAGTTGTCAAGCTTATCCAGAAGAATCAGATGAAAAATCGTGTCAAACGCTTTTTTTACATCCACAAATATTGTAGCTGGTATCACATTACGGTCCATCGCATCATTCAAAAATTGTAGCAAAACCATTATAGAATGTTCGGTTGAGTGCCCAGGCCTAAATCCAAACTGATACTTGTTGAAGAAGTTAGACCTAGTCAGATAATTCATCAGTCTGTTGTAGATGCAACGCTCCATAATTTTTGAAAAAGCAGAGAGAATAGAGATAGGGCGGTAGTTTGAAGGCAGCTTGGGGTCGCTACCTTTGTGGAGGGGTATAACCTTCGCCGACTTGAAGACAGTAGGAAAGATGCCATCTTTAAATGAAGAATTGACGATGTGTGCGATAACGCCGACATAGCAATCGATGGTCTTCTTTATGAGGTAATTTGACGACCCATCTGGACCTTCGGAGTGACCGTTTTTCATGGCTTGAACAATCATCAGCAGTTCGTCTTCAGTGACTGGCGACAGAAACATAGAGGAGCTAGACGGCGAAGGTAGGTATTTTTTGTAATTATCCGTGACGACTGTTGAAAGGCCATAAGCTTCCTCTACGGTTGCTTCTCCAATGCATGCAAAAAAATCATTTAACGTGTTGGCTACTTCTTGTTGGGATGTTGAAGATGTTCCATCAGGCTTGGTTATGGTCTCAGGAAACGTATTAGTTTTTTGTTTATTCAGGCATTCATTTATCAGTGTCCATGTCTTCTTTGGCGATCCTTCTGCTTTTTGAAACTGCTTATGGTAGTAAGCCTGTTTAGCTTTCCTGAGCAGGGTTGTCAGAGTGTTTTTATAATTCTTGAAGTCCGTACCATGTACATCAGGATTATCAATATATTGCCTGAATAGCATATTTTTGTGTTCAATACTGGTTAGTAAGCCTTGGGTGATCCAAGGTTTTTTCGGGGTCGCATACCTGGAGCGCTTTTTCGAAAAGGGGCAGGCAGAGTCAAGGGCAGAAGAGAATTTCTCAATAAATAGGGTAGCCATTGCATCTGGGTTGGTTTCTTCATAAACTGAAGTCCAGTCGCTACAAGTCAATTTAGCTCTCAAATTTTGTAATGATTTATCATCAATAGTCCTTCTTACTTTTATATTCGGGTTAGATTTCAGTCTATTTATCAAAAATTCACCAAGTAACATAGAGTGATCCGATTCATCAGTTAATACGACATAACTCGAATGTAGGTTGAAATTCGTAAAAATGTTGTCAATAACTGATGCCGACTGTTCACTAATACGTGTTGGTATTCTTGCTGTTGGAACCAATCCGGCAGAAAAGCAAGTAGTTAGTAAATCTACAGGTAGAGATCTTAATTCTTGGGTCTCCGAACTCACCAGTCCCAAATCTATATTAAAATCACCCATAAAAACCACTTTATGGTTCTTAAAATTCATCCGTTGTGTTAGATCATTCAACTTACCAATAAGATTTGACGCACTTGATCCCGGTGGTCGATAAAATAAGCATAGGAGTAGCTTCTCCTTACCAGACTCGATCTCAACCATTAAAAATTCAAACTCCATCTCTTGATACAAATCATTAAAATCCGTAATTTTACGGATAGGGAGATTCTGGTCAATAAACACGGCAAGTCCACCTTTCGAACGGGTAGACCTGTTTCTAGTTACTATCCTGTACCCAGATACACCAACCAAAGAACTATTACCATCACTAAGAAAAGTCTCACATAGTCCCAGAATACCAATACGATTACTATAAAGAAATGTGGATAGAAAATCTAAACTACTGAGCACTCCTCTACAATTCCAAAATGCGATACGGGAGGATTCTAACTGATTAAATGGAGGGATTTTGTCATTATTTATATATTTACTACGAGGAAAAGACTGGATAAAAAGATCAGAAGATTCATCACCAGTTGATCCTACCGATTTAAATAATTCATTTAGGTCAAGTTGTTTTTTCTCAAAATCATGGAGCCGGTCCGATGTTCTCTCATTTAACAATTTATATCATAATAATATC
>CM051256.1:9081475-9176475 GCA_027921565.1 Artemia sinica
TATACACTAAATAGGATGGTGTAATTTCATTAAGGTTCTATAACTTTTAGGGGGTCTTTCCCCCTTTTTTCGAAAATCAGCCAAATTTTCTCAGGCGATTAACTTTTGATGGGTAAAACTAAACTTAATGAAACTTGTATATTTGAAATCAGCATTAAAATCCGATTCTTTTGATGTATCTATTGGTATCAAAATTCCGTTTATTAGAGTTCACCCCTGAACTCTAATACACTGAGCACTGAACACTGAACACTGAGCCGGGTCGCTCCTTACTTACAGTTTGTTACCACAAACTGTTTGACAGGATAAGTAATTGAATAGCTACTTGAACTGGCAACAGAACTTGCATTTTCAAGAAAATACAATTCAATTATTGATTACCGTAACCAAACACTTCGTGGTAACGACCTATAGGGTAAGAAGCGACACGGCTCAATAGTAACCAAAACTCTAAAAAACGAAAGTTTGATACCAATAGATGCATCAAAAGAATTGTATTTTTGTGCTGATTTCAAATATATAAGTTTCGTCAAGTTTAGTCTTACCAATCAAAAATTACGAGCCTGTGAAAATTTGCCTTATTTTCGAAAAAAGGGAGAAATCTCACTAAAAGGCATAGTATCTTAATGAAAATCACATCATCAGGTTCAGGGTATCAGAGAGCTCTACTATAGAGGTCTCAAGCTTTTATACTTAAAAATGTGGAATTTTGTATCTTTTGTACAAAATTTTGTAATTTTGTATTTTAAACCTTCTGGAAAAAACCAGAAGGTTTTTTTCAGCGGTGCTCGTATCGACCCATTGGTCCTAGAATGCAGCAAAAGAGCTCATTCAGACGGAAATTAAAAGTTCTAGTGCCCTTTTTAAGTGACCAAAAATTGGGGGGCAACTAGGCCCCCTCCCACTCTCATTTTTTTCCCAAAGTCACCCGATCAAAATTTTGATATAGCCATTTTGTTCATCATGTTCGAAAAACATAATAACTCAGAATGACTGAATCCCCCAAAGTCCCCGGGGAAGGGCTGCAAGTTATGAACTTTGCTCATTGTTTAGGTACAAATAGTATTGGTTATTGGGAAGTATACGGACGTTTTCAGTGGGGATTTTGATGGTGGTATGGGTCGAGGGGAGGGGGTTACGTTACCGGAAGTAGATACTACATATGGAATTTACGTACGGCCATAGCAATCTTTATGTTATTTGCGTACGGCCATAGGACCATGCTATTAGGTCAACCAGACAGGTTTCTGGTGGGTATAGTCTGGTTTGGTGGGTATAATCTGGTTTGGTGGGTATAATTTGGTTTGGTGGGTATAATCTGGTTTGGTGGGTACAGTCTGGTTTGGTGGGTATAGTCTGGTTTGATGGGTATAGTCTGGTTTGGTGGGTATAGTCTGGTTTGGTTTTTCAAAGAGAGTGAGTATGTTATTTGCTTGCGTGTATAGGAATTCCCATGTTATTTGCTTGCGTGTATAGGAATTCCCATGTTATTTGCTTGCGTGTATAGGAATTCCCATGTTATTTGATTGCGTGTATAGGAATTCCCATGTTATTTGCTTGCGTGTATAGGAATTCCTATGTTATTTGCTTGCGTGTATAGGAATTCCCATGTTATTTGCTTGCGTGTATAGGAATTCCCATGTTATTTGCTTGCGTGTATAGGAATTACCATGTTATTTGCTTGCGTGTATAGGAATTCCCATGTTATTTGATTGCGTGTATAGGAATTCCCATGTTATTTGCTTGCGTGTATAGGAATTCCCATGCTATTTGATTGCGTGTATAGGAATTCCCAAGTTATTTGCTTGCATGTATAGGAATTCCCATGTTATTTGCTTGCGTGTATAGGAATTCCCATGTTATTTGCTTGCGTGTATAGGAATTCCCATGTTATTTGCTTGCGTGTATAGGAATTCCCATGTTATTTGATTGCGTGTATAGGAATTCCCATGTTATTTGCTTGCGTGTATAGGAATTCCCATGTTATTTGCTTGCGTGTATAGGAATTCCCACGTTATTTGCTTGCGTGTATAGGAATTCCCATGTTATTTGATTGCGTGTATAGGAATTCCCATGTTATTTGCTTGCGTGTATAGGAATTCCCATGTTATTTGCTTGCGTGTATAGGAATTCCCACGTTATTTGCTTACGTGTATAGGAATTTTCATGTTATTTGCTTGCGTGTATAGGAATTCCCATGTTATTTGATTGCGTGTATAGGAATTCCCATGTTATTTGCTTGCGTGTATAGGAATTCCCATGTTATTTGCTTGCGTGTATAGGAATTCCCATGTTATTTGCTTGCGTGTATAGGAATTCCCATGTTATTTGCTTGCGTGTATAGGAATTCCCATGTTATTTGCTTGCGTGTATAGGAATTCCCATGTTATTTGCTTGCATGTATAGGAATTCCCATGTTATTTGCTTGCGTGTATAGGAATTCCCATGTTATTTGCTTGCGTGTATAGGAATTCCCATGTTATTTGCTTGCGTGTATAGGAATTCCCATTTTATTTGATTGCGTGTATAGGAATTCCCATGTTATTTGCTTGCGTGTATAGGAATTCCCATGTTATTTGCTTGCGTGTATAGGAATTCCCATGTTATTTGCTTGCGTGTATAGGAATTCCCATGTTATTTGATTGCGTGTATAGGAATTCCCATGTTATTTGCTTGCGTGTATAGGAATTCCCATGTTATTTGCTTGCGTGTATAGGAATTCCCATGTTAGTTGCTTGAGTGTATAGGAATTCCCATGTTATTTGATTGCGTGTATAGGAATTCCCATGTTATTTGCTTGCGTGTATAGGAATTCCCATGTTATTTGCTTGCGTGTATAGGAATTCCCACGGTATTTGCTTGCGTGTATAGGAATTCCCAAGTTGTTTGCTTGCGTGTATAGGAATTCCCATGTTATTTGATTGCGTGTATAGGAATTCCCACGCTATTTGCTTGCGTGTATAGGAATTCCCATGTTATTTGCTTGCGTGTATAGGAATTCCCAAGTTATTTGCTTGCATGTATAGGAATTCCCATGTTATTTGCTTGCGTGTATAGGAATTCCCATGTTATTTGCTTGCATGTATAGTAATTTCCATGTTATTTGCTTGCGTGTATAGGAATTCCCATGTTATTTGCTTGAGTGTATAGGAATTCCCATGTTATTTGCTTGCGTGTATAGGAATTCCCATGTTATTTGCTTGCGTGTATAGGAATTCCCATGTTATTTGCTTGCGTGTATAGGAATTCCCCTGTTATTTGCTTGCGTGTATAGGAATTCCCATGCTATTTTAAGGTCTTATGTTCCCTCCCATGCTATTATAAGGGTTTATGTCCCCTTCCTATGCTATTCCAGGAGCTTATGTTCCTTCCTGTGCTATTATAAGGGCTTTTCCGTGTGGTTTTTCTTTAAATGATACCCATTAAAAACAAAATTTTTGTGTTAAATAAGTAGTTCTTGTATCTTTTAAAAGAGCTTTAAGGGGTTTGAGAGACTCAGTTGCCTGATTCCGTGTGGTTTTTCTTTACTTAGTGCTCATTAAAAACGAAGTTTTTGTGTTAAATAAGTAGTTCTTGTATCTGTTAAAAGAGCTTTAAGGGATTTGAGAGACTGGGTTGCCTGATTCCGTGTGGTTTTTCTTTACTTGGTGCCCATTAAAAACGAAATTTTTGTGTTAAATAAGTAGTTTTTGTATCTTTTAAAAGAGCTTTAAGGGGTTTGAGAGACTCAGTTGCCTGATTCCGTGTGGTTTTTCTTTACTTAGTGATCATTAAAAACGAAGTTTTTGTGTTAAATAAGTAGTTTTTGTATCTTTTAAAAGAGCTTTAAGGGGTTTGAGAGACTCAGTTGCCTGATTCCGTGTGGTTTTTCTTTACTTGGTGCCCATTAAAAACAAAATTTTTGTGTTAAATAAGTAGTTTTTGTATCTTTTAAAAGAGCTTTAAGGGGTTTGAGAGACTCAGTTGCCTGATTCCGTGTGGTTTTTCTTTACTTAGTGCTCATTAAAAACGAAGTTTTTGTGTTAAATAAGTAGTTTTTGTATCTTTTAAAAGAGCTTTAAGGGGTTTGAGAGACTCAGTTACCTGATTTCGTGTGGTTTTTCTTTACTTGGTGCCCATTAAAAACGAAATTTTTGTGTTAAATAAGTAGTTTTTGTATCTTTTAAAAGAGCTTTAAGGGGTTTGAGAGACTCAGTTGCCTGATTCCGTGTGGTTTTTCTTTACTTAGTGCTCATTAAAAACGAAGTTTTTGTGTTAAATAAGTAGTTTTTGTATCTTTTAAAAGAGCTTTAAGGGGTTTGAGAGACTCAGTTGCCTGATTCCGTGTGGTTTTTCTTTACTTGGTGCCCATTAAAAACAAAATTTTTGTGTTAAATAATTAGTTTTTGTATCTTTTAAAAGAGCTTTAAGGGGTTTGAGAGACTCAGTTGCCTGATTCCGTGTGGTTTTTCTTTACTTAGTGCTCATTAAAAACGAAGTTTTTGTGTTAAATAAGTAGTTTTTGTATCTTTTAAAAGAGCTTTAAGGGGTTTGAGAGACTCAGTTGCCTGATTCCGTGTGGTTTTTCTTTACTTGGTGCCCATTAAAAACAAAATTTTTGTGTTAAATAAGTAGTTTTTGTATCTTTTAAAAGAGCTTTAAGGGGTTTGAGAGACTCAGTTGCCTGATTCCGTGTGGTTTTTCTTTACTTAGTGCTCATTAAAAACGAAGTTTTTGTGTTAAATAAGTAGTTTTTGTATCTTTTAAAAGAGCTTTAAGGGGTTTGAGAGACTCAGTTGCCTGATTCCTTTGTGGTTTATCTTTACTTGGTGCCCATTAAAAACGAAATTTTTGTGTTAAATAAGTAGTTTTTGTATCTTTTAAAAGAGCTTTAAGGGGTTTGAGAGACTCAGTTGCCAGATTCCGTGTGGTTTTTCTTTACTTAGTGCTCATTAAAAACGAAGTTTTTGTGTTAAATAAGTAGTTTTTGTATCTTTTAAAAGAGCTTTAAGGGGTTTGAGAGACTCAGTTGCCTGATTCCGTGTGGTTTTTCTTTACTTGGTGCCCATTAAAAACAAAATTTTTTTGTTAAATAAGTAGTTTTTGTATCTTTTAAAAGAGCTTTAAGGGGTTTGAGAGACTCAGTTGCCTGATTCTGTGTGGTTTTTCTTTACTTAGTGCTCATTAAAAACGAAGTTTTTGTGTTAAATAAGTAGTTTTTGTATCTTTTAAAAGAGCTTTAAGGGGTTTGAGAGACTCAGTTACCTGATTCCGTGTAGTTTTTCTTTACTTGGTGCCCATTAAAAACGAAATTTTTGTGTTAAATAAGTAGTTTTTGTATCTTTTAAAAGAGCTTTAAGGGGTTTGAGAGACTCAGTTGGCTGATTCCGTGTGGTTTTTCTTTACTTAGTGCTCATTAAAAACGAAGTTTTTGTGTTAAATAAGTAGTTCTTGTATCTGTTAAAAGAGCTTTAAGGGGTTTGAGAGACTCGGTTGCCTGATTCCGTGTGGTTTTTCTTTACTTGGTGCCCATTAAAAACAAAATTTTTGTGTTAAATAAGTAGTTCTTGTATCTTTTAAAAGAGCTTTATGGGGTTTAAGAGACTCGGTTGCATTTTATTTTCCATAATTTTCTTACAAGAAACTAGAGTTTACGGCCAAAAACCCTTATTAGCTCAGATTTTATAGAAATGGTTTTATTTTCCGATCTGAAAATAGACTAAAGTTTCAGATTTGAACCAGAGAATTGTATTTTCCATAATTTTCTTACATCTTTGGAAATCATTAACGATAACAAACATGTTTTCGACCAGATGGGTTTTTGAAAGCACATTCAACATGGCGTGCGCTATTTTTTTTTATCATGAACCCTTTAGAAACCAATTTGATCAACTTGGAGAAAGCTCAAATAGAATCGTTACTGATATTGATATTAGTGCGTAAACTACAAACTGACAAAAATATCCAGAACTTTTTTCTTATAGCCTTGACTTTGAAGACATTTCTTCATCTTAATTGGCCTTAGAAATATCATGCAAAATAAAACTAACCAAACAGTCGTTGCTTTGTCGAATTTTGAGCAAACAAAAGGATTGTAACACCTGATTGGCTCGTTTGTATGCAATTTCAAGCCAGTGAAAAGAACAAAACGTCTTTGAGTCACATTTTTTTTTAAGGTAAATTCGATGTTTCTCTATGATTCAATCCCAACGTCCCACTGCTCTGAGTGTTGAAAATGATTTCACGACATTATTTTAGTTTTTTTTCTTGCCCCAAACTATTTTTTTTTATCATGAACCCTTTAGAGATCAATTTGATCAACTTGGAGAAAGTTCAAATAGAATCGTTACTGATATTGATATTAGTGCGTAAACTACAAACTGACAAAAATATTCAGAACTTTTTTTCTTATAGCCTTGACTTTGAAGACATTTCTTCTTTTGTAGGTGTGTGTTGTCTAAAACCTATAGTTTTGGGAATGCTATTTGGGCTTTTCAGAGCTAGGTTTCTTAGTTTCTCATAGGTGTGTGTTGTCTGAAACCTACAATTTGGGGTGGGTAGTTTGCTATTTCTGGCTTTTCAGAGCTAGGTTTCTTAGTCTCTCATAGGTGTGTGTTGTCTAAAACCTACAATTTGGGATGGGTAGTTTGCTATTTCTGGCTTTTATGCGCTAGGTTTCATAGCCTTTTGTATGTGTGTGTTGTCTGAAACCTATAGTTTGGGATGCTATTTGGGCTTTTCAGAGCTAGGTTTCTTAGTCTCTCATAGGTGTGTGTTATCTGAAACCTACAATTTGAGGTGGGTAGTTTGCTATTTCTGGCTTTTATGAGCTAGGTAATAAACTATTTCTGTAAAATCTGAGCTAGTAAGGGTTTTTGGTCGTAAACTCTAGTTTTTTGTAAGAAAATTATGGAAAATACAATTCTCTGGTTCAAATCTGAAACCTTAGTCTATTTTTGGATCGAAAAATAAAACTATTTCTATAAAATCTGAGCTAAAAAAGGATTTTTGACCGTAAACTCTAGTTTTTTTTGTAAGAAAATTATGGAAAATACAACTCGTTGGCTCATAGGTGAAAATTAAGTCCAGTTATGGATCGAAAAATAAACTATTTCTATAAAATCTGAGCTAATAAGGGTTTTTTGCAGTAAACTCTAGTTTTTTGTAAGAAAATTATGGATAATACAATTCTCTGGTGGAAATCTGAAACTTTAGTCTATTTTTGGATCGAAAAATAAACTATTTCTGTAAAATCTGAGCTAATAAGGGTTTTTGCCCGTAAACTCTAGTTTTTTGTGAGAAAATTATGGAAAATACAATTATCTGGTTCAAATCTGAAACTCTAGTCTAATTTTGGATCGAAAAATAAACTATTTCTGTAAAATCTGAGCTAATAAGGGTTTTTGACCGTAAACTCTAGTTTTTTGTAAGAAAATTATGGAAAATACAATTGCCTGGTTCAAATCTGAAACTCTAGTCTATTTTTGGATCAAAAAATAAAACTATTTCTATAAAATCTGAGCTAAAAAGGGTTTTTTGACCGTAAACTCTAGTTTTTTGTAAGAAAATTATGGAAAATACAACTCTCTGGTTCAAATCTGAAACTTAAGGCTATTTTTGGATCGAAAAATAAAACTATTTCCGTAAAATCTGAGCTAAAAAGGGTTTTTGACCGTAAACTCTAGTTTTTGTAAGAAAATTATGGAAAATACAATTCTCTAGTTCAA
The DNA here is from genome assembly GCA_027921565.1 of Artemia sinica. Lineage (NCBI taxonomy): Eukaryota > Metazoa > Arthropoda > Branchiopoda > Anostraca > Artemiidae > Artemia > Artemia sinica. Next base: position 9,089,182 of record CM051256.1, read on the forward strand.
ATCTGAAACTTAAGTCTATTTTGTGATCGAAAAATAAAACTATTTCTATAAAATCTGAGTTAAAAGGGTTTTCGACCGTAAACTCTAGTTTTTTGTAATAAAATTATGGAAAATACCATTCATTGGCTCATAGGTGAAAATTAAGTCCAGTTATGGATCGAAAAATAAAGTATTTCTGTAAAATCTGAGCTAACAAGGGTTTTTGGCCGTAAACTCTAGTTTTTTTTATAAGAAAATTATGGAAAATATAATTCCTTGGTTCAAATGTGAAACTTAAGTCTATTTTTGGATCGAAAAATAAAACTTTTTCCGTAAAATCTGAGCTAATAAGGGTTTTTGACAGTAAACTCTAGTTTCTTGTAAGAAAATTATGGAAAATACATTTCTCTAGTTCAAATGTGAAACTTAAGTCCAGTTTTGGATACTCATAATGATGAGGACTGATGAATCTAATTCAATATTTTTTCCATAAAAACAAACTATTTTTTTTTAAAACTTCGAAATTATTCAACTTTATTTATTTTTATCTTTTTTTGTACGCATCTTAAAATGACAAAATATGCCTACGGCTCTAACAATTCTACACTATGATTGGTCAGAGATATGATGTGGCTTTCCCATTGGTATTCTATGTCCGGTTATTGACACTACTTAGTCTATTGCATGTATTAAATCAGTATTTTTTACGCAGTGGAACGATAAACACATAAGTCATATCTTAAAAAAAGTGAGGATGGAGCATTTTAATAAAGTGTGTTCACATAACAAGGCTATTGTAGCATTGAATGCCGACAAGGAGAAGTATTTAAACTATGAAACAAGTACAAGTGGTAGCACTATTTGAAATGTATGCATGCATTGTCATGACAGTAAGGAATTCAATTTCTTCGGAATAGCGAAAAAATTCAACTCTTATGTTGGTGGTTATGGGAGATTGAGATCTCCAGAGATGATTGTACTCAAAGAGAATGCCAACATAAAAATAATCGTTGATGATAGAGGACAACTCCTTGCTACTGTTGCAGGTAACACATTACCTACTGATACATCCAATCGTCAGCTTTCGGGTAATAGCATTCAACGGAAGGTCAATAAAAGAAAGGCCTACTCTTCTACTAATATCGTAAACCATATCTTGTCTACGTGCCGAAACTGTTACCTGTGTAAAAATAATGTGATAATAGACAGTGAAATTGCCAGAAAAATAAAAAGGGCATTGTCAGAAAATATCACTATGGAATATAAAGATGAATCGATGAAAAACAAAGCACCAGCAAACGTTACTGCCATTGATCAAACAGTCAATGAACCAAATAATACCAAAGACGAAAAGCATATTAAGCCTGTTGATGAGACACCAGTAAAAATTGTGTATGACTCTAAATGGAATAGTGATTATTCTACTGATTACGAAATAAGAGAAGACAATAGCTACGATATCAAGAGAGAACATGGTGAACTATTTTATGGAACAAATTCAAAAATTCCAAAGTTAATCATTGATATTAATAATGTATCATAATATATTTTTGTACTAATATTCTACATAGCATTATCTCATTAAAAATATATTATGCATTACCTTGTTATGTGTTCATTATTTTTAGAGTAAGCTAGCGTATCAAACGTGTAGAATGTCTATTAAAACATCGGAGATGTAAGAAAAGGAATTTGCATACATCTATTGTCAGACACATGGGATAACATTGACAAAATCTAACTATCAGAATGAATAAATTCTTTATCAACATCCGTTGTTGGATATGTTATTATGTCATTATGAAAAAATTGTAAGTAAGTAGGTAAGTAAGTAATTAAGTAGGTAAGTAAGTAACAAACTCTTTCTTGAAATCACCTTTTGGATACACAATACAGAAATTTAATTCAGGAAATTATGAAAAAAAATTGAACAAATTCTTTATTAACATTCTTTATCGATTGAAGTCGCTTCCTAGACAGTCAATACAGCAATTTCACAAAATCTAAGTATCAAATTGATTAAATTCTATATCAACATCCATTTCTCGGATACATGCGGATGAAATTGACAAAATCTAAGTGTTAGAGTGAATAAATTTTATTTATCAACATCTTTTGTCAGATACATCGAATAAAATTGACAGAATCTAAGTGTCAGATTGAATAATTTATTTTTTATCAACATCTTTTATCAGTTACAACAATTATAAATAACAAAATCTAAATTTCAGAATGAATAAATGCTTTAACAACATCCTTTATCGGATATGTCGGATAAAATTGACAAAATCTAAGTATCAGAGTGACCAAATTCTATATCAGCATCCTTTTCTGGGATACATAGGATAAAATATCGGATAAAATTGGCAAAATCTAAGTATCAGATTGATTAAATTCTACATCAACATCCTTTTCTCAGGTACATGGGAATAAAATTGACAAAATCTAAGTATTAGATTGATTAAATTCTATATCAGCATCCCTTTCTCGGCTACATGGGATAAAATTGACAAAATCTAAATATCAGAGTGATTAATTTCTATATCAACATCTCTTTCTCGGATACATGGGATAAAATTGACAAAATCTAAATATCAGAGTGAATAAATGCATTATCAACATCCTTTAAATGCATAATCTAAGTACCAGAGTGAATAAATGCATTATCAACATCCTTTGTCGGATATGTCGGATAAAATAGACAAAATCTAAGTATCAGAGTGATTAATTTCTATATCAACATCTCTTTCTCGGATACATGGGATAAAATTGACAAAATCTAAATATCAGAGTGAATAAATGCATTATCAACATCCTTTAAATGCATAATCTAAGTACCAGAGTGAATGAATGCATTATCAACACCCTTTGTCGGGTTATGTCGGATAAAATTGACCAAATCTTAGTATCAGGGTGATTAAATTCTATATCAACATCCTTTTCTCGGATACAAAAGATAAAGTTGACAATATGTAAGTGTCAGAGTGAATAATTTTTTTTTATCATATGAAAAAAATGTAAGTAAAAAGTAAAAAACTCTTTCTTGAATTCGCCCCAGGGGCCTAGTGAGAGAGACATGCAAAAAGCTAGGTTCATTTATTTTTTACTAACGCAATAGCTACCATCTATTTCAATTAAGGTATAGATGGCAGCACAACTGATTTTTCATTCATCCGGGCACCTGCAGCCAACTTACAATACCACCCTTTTTTCAAATATCTGCATTTACGTTAGGTTCATTTAGGTTCCCTTAGCGTGGCCACGCTAAGGGAACCTAAATGAACCTAACGTAAATGCAGATATTTGATTTCTATAAAATCTGAGCTAAAAAAGGATTTTTGACCGTAAACTCTAGTTTTTTTTTGTAAGAAAAAAAACTATTCACTCTGGAATTTATAGGAATTTATTCACTCTGATACTTAGATTTTGTCAATTTTATCCCATGTAGCCGAGAAAGGGATGCTGATATAGAATTTAATCAATTTAATACTTAGATTTTGTCAATTTTATTCCCATGTACCTGAGAAAAGGATGTTGATGTAGAATTTAATCAATCTGATACTTAGATTTTGTCAATTTTATCCGATATTTTATCCTATGTATCCCAGAAAAGGATGCTGATATAGAATTTAGTCACTCTGATACTTAGATTTTGTCAATTTTATCCAACATATCCGATAAAGGATGTTGTTAAAGCATTTATTCATTCTGAAATTTAGATTCTGCTATTTATAATTGTTGTAACTGATAAAAGATGTTGATAAAAAATAAATTATTCACTCTGACACTTAGATTCTGTCAATTTTATTCGATCGCACGTAACCTCGTCTAAATTAACCTTAAAAAATGAAATAAAGCTATGTCGACTTTGCATATTTTATTCAACATATCCGACGAAGGATGCTGAAAAAGCATTTATTCACTCTGATATTTAGAATTTGTTAATTATAATTGTTGTAACTGATAAAAGATGTTGATAAAAAATAAATTATTCACTCTGACACTTAGATTCTGTCAATTTTATTCGATGTATCTGACAAAAGATGTTCTTAAATAAAATTTGTTCACTCTAACACTTAGATTTTGTCAATTTCATCCGCATGTATCCGAGAAATGGATGTTGATATAGAATTTAATCAATTTGATACTTAGATTTTGTGAAATTGCTGTATTGACTGTCTAGGAAGCGACTTCAATCGATAATGAATGTTAATGAAGAATTTGTTCAATTTTTTTTCATAATTTCCTGACTTAAATTTCTGTATTGTGCATCCAAAAGGTGAATTCAAGAAAGAGTTTGTTACTTACTTACCTACTTAATTACTTACTTACCTACTTACTTACAATTTTTTCATAATGACATAATAACATATCCAACAACGGATGTTGATACAGAATTTATTCATTCTGATAGTTAGATTTTGTCAATGTTATCCCATGTGTCTGACAATAGATGTATGCAAATTCCTTTTCTTACATCTCCGATGTTTTAATAGACATTCTACACGTTTGATATGCTAGCTTACTCTAAAAACAATGAACACATAACAAGGTAATGCATAAAATATTTTTAATGAGATAATGCTATGTAGAATATTAATACAAAAATATATTATGATACATTATTAATATCAATGATTAACTTTGGAATTTTTGAATTTGTTCCATAAAATAGTTCACCATGTTCTCTCTTGATGTTGTAGCTATTGTCTTCTCTTATTTCGTAATCAGTAGAATAATCACTATTCCATTTAGAGTCATACACAATTTTTACTAGTGTCTCATCAACAGGCTCAATATGCTTTTCGTCTTTGGTATTATTTGGTTCATTGACTGTTTGATCAATGGCAGTAACGTTTGCTGGTGCTTTGTTTTTCATCGATTCATCTTTATATTCCATAGTGATATTTTCTGACAATGCCCTTTTTATTTTTCTGGCAATTTCACTGTCTATTATCACATTATTTTTACACAGGTAACAGTTTCGGCACGTAGACAAGATATGGTTTACGATATTAGTAGAAGAGTAGGTCTTTCTTTTATTGACCTTTCGTTGAATGCTAATACCCGAAAGCTGACGATTGGATGTATCAGTAGGTAATGTGTTACCTGCAACAGTAGCAAGGAGTTGTCCTCTATCATCAACGATTATTTCTATGTTTGCATTTTCTTTGAGTACAATCATCTCTGGAGATCTCAATCTCACATAACCACCAACATAAGAGTTGAACTTTTTCGCTATTCCAAAGAAATTGAATTCCTTACTGTCATGACAATGCATGCATACATTTCCAATAGTTTTACCACTTGTACTAGTTTCATAGTTTAAATACTTCTCCTTGTCGGCATTCAATGCTGCAATAACCTTGTTATGTGAACACACTTTATTAAAATGCTCCATCTTCACTTTTTTAAGATATGACTTATGTGTTTATCGTTCCACTGCGTAAAAAATACTGATTTAATACATGCAATAGACTAAGTAGTGTCAATAACCGGACATAGAATACCAATGGGAAAGCCACATCATATCGCTGACCAATCATAGAGTAGAATTGTTAGAGCCGTAGGCATATTTTGTCATTTTAAGATACGTACAAAAAAAGATAAAAAATAAATAAAGTTGAATAATTTCGAAGTTTAAAAAAAAAATCTGTTTTTATGGAAAAAATATTGAATTAGTATCATCAGTCCTCATCATTATGAGTATCCAAAACTGGACTTAAGTTTCACATTTGAACTAGAGAATTATATTTTCCATAATTTTCTTACAAAAACTAGAGTTTACGGTCAAAAACCCTTTTTAGCTCAGATTTTAGAGAAATAGTTTTATTTTTCGATCCAAAAATAGACTTAAGTTTCACATTTGAACCAGGGAATTATATTTTTCATAATTTTCTTATAAAAAAAACTAGAGTTTACGGCCAAAAACCCTTGTTAGCTCAGATTTTACAGAAATACTTTATTTTTCGATCCATAACTGGACTTAATTTTCACCTATGAGCCAATGAATGGTATTTTCCATAATTTTCTTACAAAAAACTAGAGTTTACGGTCAAAAACCCTTTTAACTCAGATTTTATAGAAATAGTTTTATTTTTCGATCCAAAAATAGACTTAAGTTTCAGATTTGAACTAGTGAATTGTATTTTCCATAATTTTCTTACAAAAACTAGAGTTTACGGTCAAAAACCCTTTTTAGCTCAGATTTTACGGAAATAGTTTTATTTTTCGATCCAAAAATAGACTTAAGTTTCAGATTTGAACCAGAGATTTGTATTTTCCATAATTTTCTTACAAAAAACTAGAGTTTACGGTCAAAAAACCCTTTTTAGTTCAGATTTTATAGAAATAGTTTTATTTTTCGATCCAAAAATAGACTAGAGTTTCAGATTTGAACCAGGCAATTGTATTTTCCATAATTTTCTTACAAAAAACTAGAGTTTACGGTCAAAAACCCTTATTAGCTCAGATTTTACAGAAATAGTTTATTTTTCGATCCAAAAATAGACTAGAGTTTCAGGTTTAAACCAGAGAATTGTATTTTCCATAATTTTCTCACAAAAAAACTAGAGTTTACGCGCAAAAACCCTTATTAGCTCAGATTTTACACAAATAGTTTATTTTTCGATCCAAAAATAGACTAGAGTTTCAGATTTGAACCAGAGAATTGTATTTTCCATAATTTTCTCACAAAAAACTAGATCTTACGGGCAAAAACCCTTATTAGCTCAGATTTTACAGAAATAGTTTATATTTCGATCCAAAAATAGACTAAAGTTTCAGATTTCCACCAGAGAATTGTATTTTCCATAATTTTCTTACAAAAATCTAGAGTTTACTGCAAAAAACCCTTATTAGCTCAGATTTTATAGAAATAGTTTATTGTTCGATCCATAACTGGACTTAATTTTCACCTATGAGCCAACGAATTGTATTTTCCATAATTTTCTTACAAAAAAAACTAGAGTTTACGGTCAAAAATCCTTTTTTAGCTCAGATTTTATAGAAATAGTTTATTTTTCGATCCAAAAATAGAATAAGGTTTCAGATTTGAACCAGAGAATTTTATTTTCCATAATTTTCTTACAAAAAACTAGAGTTTACGACCAAAAACCCTTACTAGCTCAGATTTTACAGAAATAGTTTATTACCTAGCTCATAAAAGCCAGAAATAGCAAACTACCCACCTCAAATTGTAGGTTTCAGATAACACACACCTATGAGAGACTAGGAAACCTAGCTCTGAAAAGCCCAAATAGCATCCCAAACTATAGGTTTCAGACAACACACACATACAAAAGGCTATGAAACCTAGCGCATAAAAGCCAGAAATAGCAAACTACCCATCCCAAATTGTAGGTTTTAGACAACACACACCTATGAGAGACTAAGAAACCTAGCTCTGAAAAGCCAGAAATAGCAAACTACACACCCCAAATTGTAGGTTTCAGACAACACACACCTATGAGAAACTAAGAAACCTAGCTCTGAAAAGCCCAAATAGCATTCCCAAAACTATAGGTTTTAGACAACACACACCTACAAAAGAAGAAATGTCTTCAAAGTCAAGGCTATAAGAAAAAAAGTTCTGGATATTTTTGTCAGTTTGTAGTTTACGCACTAATATCAATATCAGTAACGATTCTATTTGAACTTTCTCCAAGTTGATCAAATTGATCTCTAAAGGGTTCATGATAAAAAAATAGTTTGGGGCAAGAAAAAAAAACTAAAATAATGTCGTGAAATCATTTTCAACACTCAGAGCAGTGGGACGTTGGGATTGAATCATAGAGAAACATCGAATTTACCTTTAAAAAAAAATGTGATTCAAAGACGTTTTGTTCTTTTCACTGGCTTGAAATTGCATACAAACGAGCCAATCAGGTGTTACAATCCTTTTGTTTGCTCAAAATTCGACAAAGCAACGACTGTTTGGTTAGTTTTATTTTGCATGATATTTCTAAAGCCAATTAAGATGAAGAAATGTCTTCAAAGTCAAGGCTATAAGAAAAAAGTTCTGGATATTTTTGTCAGTTTGTAGTTTACGCACTAATATCAATATCAGTAACGATTCTATTTGAGCTTTCTCCAAGTTGATCAAATTGGTCTCTAAAGGGTTCATGATAAAAAAAAATAGCGCACGCCATGTTGAATGGGCTTTCAAAAACCCATCTGGTCGAAAACATGTTTGTTATCGTTAATGATTTCCAAAGATGTAAGAAAATTATGGAAAATACAATTCTCTGGTTCAAATCTGAAACTTTAGTCTATTTTCAGATCGAAAAATAAAACCATTTCTATAAAATCTTAGCTAATAAGGGTTTTTGGCCGTAAACTCTAGTTTCTTGTAAGAAAATTATGGAAAATACAATGCAACCGAGTCTCTTAAACCCCATAAAGCTCTTTTAACAGATACAAGAACTACTTATTAAACACAAAAAATTTGTTTTTAATGGGCACCAAGTTAAGAAAAACCACACAGAATCAGGCAACCCAGTCTCTTAAACCCCTTAAAGCTCTTTTAACAGATACAAGAACTACTTATTTAACACAAAAACTTCGTTTTTAATGAGTACTAAGTAAAGAAAAACCACACGGAATCAAGCAACTGAGTCTCTCAAACCCCTTAAAGCTCTTTTAAAAGATACAAAAACTACTTATTTAACACAAAACCTTCGTTTTTAATGAGCACTAAGTAAAGAAAAACCACACGGAATCAGGCAACTGAGTCTCTCTAACCCCTTAAAGCTCTTTTAAAAGATACAAGAACTACTTATTTAACACAAAAATTTCGTTTTTAATGGGCACCAAGTAAAGAAAAACCACACGGAATCATGCAACCGAGTCTCTCAAACCCCGTAAAGCTCTTTTAAAAGATACAAGAACTACTTATTTAACACAAAAATTTCGTTTTTAATAGGCACTAAGTAAAGAAAAACCAAACGGAATTAGGCAACAGAGTGTCTCAAACCCTGTAAAGCTCTTTTAAAAGAAACAAGAACTACTTATTTAACACAAAAATTGTGTTTTTAATGGGCACCAAGTAAAGAAAAACCACACGGAATCAGCCAACCGAGTCTCTCAAACCCCGTAAAGCTCTTTTAAAATATACAAGAACTACTTATTTAACACAAAAATTTTGTTTTTAATGGGTATCAAGTAAAGAAAAACCACACGGAAAAGCCCTTATAATAGCATAGGAAGGAACATAAGCTCCTGGAATAGCATAGGAAGGGGACATAAACCCTTATAATAGCATGGGAGGGAACATAAGCCCTTAAAATAGCATGGGAATTCCTATACACGCAAGCAAATAACATGGGAATTCCTATACACGCAAGCAAATAACGTGGGAATTCCTATACACGCAATCAAATAACATGGGAATTCCTATACACGCAAGCAAATAACATGGGAATTCCTATACACGCAAGCAAATAACGTGGGAATTCCTATACACGCAAGCGAATAACATGGGAATTCCTATACACGCAAGCAAATAACATGGGAATTCCTATACACGCAAGCAAATAACATGGGAATTCCTATACACGCAAGCAAATAACAGGGGAATTCCTATACACGCAAGCAAATAACATGGGAATTCCTATACACGCAAGCAAATAACATGGGAATTCCTATACACGCAAGCAAATAACATGGGAATTCCTATACACGCAAGCAAATAACATGGGAATTCCTATACACGCAAGCAAATAACATGGGAATTCCTATACATGCAAGCAAATAACATGGGAATTCCTATACACGCAAGCAAATAACATGGGAATTCCTATACATGAAAGCAAATAACATGGGAATTCCTATACACGCAAGCAAATAACATGGGAATTCCTATACACGCAAGCAAATAACATGGGAATTCCTATACACGCAAGCAAATAACATGGGAATTCCTATACATACAAGCAAATAACATGGGAATTCCTATACATGCAAGCAAATAACATGGGAATTCCTATACACGCAAGCAAATAACATGGGAATTCCTATACATGAAAGCAAATAACATGGGAATTCCTATACACGCAAGCAAATAACATGGGAATTCCTATACACGCAAGCAAATAACATGGGAATTCCTATACATGCAAGCAAATAACATGGGAATTCCTATACACGCAAGCAAATAACATGGGAATTCCTATACATGAAAGCAAATAACATGGGAATTCCTATACATGAAAGCAAATAACATGGGAACTCCTATACACGCAAGCAAATAACATGGGAATTCCTATGCACGCAAGCAAATAACATGGGAATTCCTATACATGCAAGCAAATAACATGGGAATTCCTATACACGCAAGCAAATAACATGGGAATTCCTATACACGCAAGCAAATAACATGGGAATTCCTATACATGCAAGCAAATAACATGGGAATTCCTATACACGCAAGCAAATAACATGGGAATTCCTATACATGCAAGCAAATAACATGGGAATTCCTATACATGAAAGCAAATAACATGGGAATTCCTATACACGCAAGCAAATAACATACTCCCTCTCTTTGAAAAAACAAACCAGACTATACCCACCAAACCAGACTATACCCATCAAACCACACTATACCCACCAAACCAGACTGTACCCACCAAACCAGATTATACCCACCAAACCAGATTATACCCACCAAACCAGATTATACCCACCAAACCAGACTATACCCACCAGAAACCTGTCTGGTTGACCTAATAGCATGGTCCTATGGCCGTACGCAAATAACATAAAGATTGCTATGGCCGTACGTAAATTCCATATGTACTATCTACTACCGGATCTTTCCATGGATGAATTTTTCATGGTGGAATAGAATTGTCCATGAAGGGGGCGCCAGATTTCCCAGCATTACTTAAAAACGATCAAAAATTAATTTAAATAAAGAACAAGTTTTTTTCAACTGAAAGTAAGGAGCAAAATTAAGACTTAAAACGAACAGAAATTATTACTTATATGAGGAGGTTCGCTCCCTCGTCAAAACGTCGCTCTTTACGCTAAAGTTTGAATTTCATCCCAATTCATTAAAGATGACTCCTAAAACACAACGGTCATTTTATTAGAACAATTAGCTTTTTTTCAAGCACTAAAAAAGTTTAGAGTAAAGTGGGAGGTGTTGACGAGGGGGCGAACCTCCTCATATATGTAATAATTTCTGTTCGCTTTAAGTTTCAATGTTGCTCGTTACTTTCAGTTGAATTGTTTCTTCTTTTTTTTTATTTAATTTTTTCAAGCAGTGAACAATTCGAGTCCGACGGTTTTCACTTCAATTATAAATATATTTCAACCGAAAGACACAAAAAAATAAAAATAATAAAAAACCAAAAAAAAATAAGTAAAGAGCATACTTTACTCAGTGTGTTCCCTAGAATATAAACTCCAAAATTTATGATGATCAGTCCATTAAAGTGGGAGTAAACCTGTACACACAATCATAACTTTAGTGTAAATGGGGTGATATTGTAATGGTTGGTATTTAGGGCAGGTATCAAATGCATATTGAACGTATATATAATATGTATTTGGGATAAATTTTTTGTATTTTTAAATTACATTAAATTATATTATATAATTGAATTATATTAAATACAACTAAATAAATATGTATGGTATTTCATTTTAAATATGAACCATCCTAGTCGAGTGGTTAGTGCTCCGGACTTGAAACCTCGAGGTCAGGGGTTCGAGTCCTGGTGTCACTTGTTATATGGTTTGGAAAGTGGGCCAATGATATGACCCTGTTTGCTCAGCCAGGTTTAAAGCAGCTCTAAATCCTTTGCTCAGGTTGCTCCGTAGAATATATACTCCAAAATATATGATGATCAATCCAATTAAAGTAGAATAAACCTGTACGAGAAATATAACTTTAGAGTAAAGGTGGTAAAATTGTACTGGTTTGTATTTAGGGTAGGTTTCGAATATATATTTAACATGTGATTAATATCCATTAGTATAATATTTTTTATTATTAAACTACATTAAATTGTATTAAATGCAGCTAAATAAATATATTTGGTATTTTGATATTGAATATATATAAAATTTAGGGTAGATTCGGCTCCTTTCAAGTTGAAGTCTGTTTTTTACTTTCTTTACCAAACACTTGGCTTTTTTATGTAGCACCGCAAAATACCTCCATCACTTTCGTCTTAAAGTGCCAAAGAAAGCGAAAATGAAATCTGATGATCAAATGGAAACTTACAAAGTCATGTGCACCTTAAAAAAAAATAAAAAATAATCAGGAATTTAATTTTGAACTACGTATGCAGTTCTGCCTTTTTTAGCAGCGGGCGACAGATTAAAAAAAATAAACCTAGATAAAAAAATCGAGCAAAAAATAAGCTGAAAACAAAAAATAAGCTGAATAGCACTATTCAGCATAAGAAGGTATAACATTCTTTGAAACTTTAGTAGACTTTGGGAATCAACACATTCCTGACGTTTGAATTTTCACGGGTGAAAAGTATTTTCAAATTTACCTATAGGTTTTGTTTATTTATTGTACGATTCAACGTGACAACGTTGGCGATAAAAAGATGTAATTGTATGTGATGCTACCCAAAAACTTCATTATTTTCGAACAACCAAAAGGGAAAATCTTAAAAAATCACAATTCTCAAGCATAAATAGACTCCAATAGGCTAGGAATCAAAAGTGCTAACTCCTCAAGATGGTTTCAGGGGGGGGGGAGTGATTATATTCTGAATTCTTTGATACTTTATAATAGAGATCTTGATCCAAAAATTGCATGCACGGTCAACGGGTAGTGACTAATTGACGCTCCTGACTCATTAGTTACATTCATTTCCATACACTTTCTATCTAGGACATACATTCCATGAATGCTTTATCTTCTCCATTGGGTGACAAATGACAAAGGATTAATTAATTTGTTGATTTTATTAATTGATTAACTAATTTTGGTCTGACTGTTTTTGCTGATCCATACGTCAAAATGTCAGTTTAGTTTTCTAATAATTTGAATTCTGTTTGATATCCCCGGGGACTTTTCAATAAAGGGTGTCCATAGTCTTCAGGTTACGAGGTCATTTTCACGAGGATGCGAGCTGGATGAAAATCCTGTATCCTGGTGTATGTTTGTTTCCGCGCTGGATTTGTTTAATGAATCTATATTTTTGCTTTCGTTCTCCTTTAATCCATTTCTTGTTGAGCCTGATAGAGCTCTAGCTCAACCCGAGGATTGCTACCCCTAGTGATTTATCATTATTTTTAGTTATTTTTTATATTGCTTAAAGCAAAAATCGCTAAATCAGCACATAAATCACAAGCCTATTGAAGATAATCAATAAATAAACAAAACGTCACTTAAATCTAGTGACTTTTTCTCACCGGGTGGCAACCCTGTTCGGCTGCCTTTGATCAGAGTAGAACTGAATGGACAGATCTACCTTTTTGTTGAAAAAATGGTTATTTTCGCAAGGATTGTTTCGCAAAGATAACACGAGCATTAAAGCGTTACCTAAATGAACAACAACTTTAGACTTATTGTTTTCGTCTAGTGTAATTGACAAATCCATTACAAGAAAGAAATAATTACAACTCCTTTATAATTATTTTTATCTGAACTGATTAAGATTTCATTACAATTCAACTGAAAAACGTTGAAAAGCTTGTAGTTATTCCAGTATTTAAAACAGGGGAAAGGAGAAAACTTGGATTCAAATCAGTGATGTTTATAAAGTGGGAGAGGAGACCTTCAGCCAGTAGCCCTAGCCTGTAACGTTGAGATTTTTATATATAAGTTCCTTATATATTTCTATAAAATTTGCCTATTTTTCCCCTTCTCAAAAATTAGGCCAAATTTTTGTCCCAGTCATTTTGTTCTTGACATAACAATTTGTTTTCAGCAAGAAATTACCGATCATTAATTAATTTTATATATTTAATTAATTTTATATATTAATTATAATATTTCTAGCACAAGTTCTGGATAAACGTATTCTTTGCCAAATTTTAAATTATTACTACTGACCTGTCAGAACATTATCTTATATATTTTGTATGCCTCTGACAAGCCTTTTTTAATCTCTGATAATTTTAGACTGTTATTAATAAGTTTGTTATTGTTACGGTTCGATGGCAAAACTTGGATCTTACAGATTGAGGAACGTCTAGGGAATTTAACATCAATGTTGCGACATCTGATTGTTCCACTTTTCGCACAACCCCGCTTGTGTGCATAGCATATACCGCCCATTTTTTCAAGCACCCAAAAATCAAAACCTAAATTAATTCTTACCTAGAGTTGGCAACAATGTTAAAAGTCGCTGCTGTCAATGATAAGAAGAACAGCTCTTAGAATTATCTCTTCACGTCTTAAGCTCTAAAGTCAACTTCTTTCTGAAGAAAACCGATTGTATCGGCCACTAAATCTTTGCTGGAAAGTTTCCTATTTTCTCCCTTGGAACATCCTTACATAGAAGAGGTGATAATGGACTAGCAAAAAATTGACCTGGGTTTTAGTATAGCTATTATTCAAAAGACCGTTTCCGTTGTGGAAGGTCAAGCAGGAGATAAAGTGCTTTTTGTGATGTATAAGCTAGATGCATTTGAAAGGATGGTTTAGTGAAATCCATTTTGTCTATAAAACTTGTTGATTCTTTCATGTAGTAACTTAATTAGAGTCTTTTTAGTTGTGGGGGTGGGGGTAACTTAGGAATACGCAAAATAGGTCAATTATATGGAAATTAAAATGCTTATGGGATAGATAAAAGAAAGAATACTTTAGGGAGCGGCTTGTCCGAATGCTCCGTCCCACTTCAAACATGTCTGCTTCTAATTTAATTGTTGACGAAATTCCCGCCATTTTTCTTTTAAAATGTTGAAAACTCGGCTTAAAAATGACAAATCCTATTTGCTTGTCTTGAAAATCGAACAAAGCCTTCTTCAAATTCTAATTTCGAACATTCTATACATTGAATTACCAAATTTTTCTATGTTTAAGTTTTCCTTTAAAAATCTAAAAGTAAAATCAATAATAAATATCAAAATTTAAATGTGTCCAAAACTGAACTTAGAAGGTTCCAAAAATTGTGTTTCTACAAGAAATGTGATTGCATATTATCTTCAGAGGTTCTCAGACTTCAACACCTGTTGATGGGGATGCTCCGTATAGCAGTTAAACAGACTATTTGTAAACTGTATTTTATATCAGGAACAATTTAATGAGTATCAATTTCCTGAAAGAAGTCAAATTTTTCCATCATTTTTTTATTGTTTTCACTGGGAAGATCCATGTTACTTATTGTTGGGGTTCCACCCCTGTTTCTTTTCCTTTCAGATAAATGACCTGTTTTTGCTTTTTTAATTACATTTGCTTATAGTATAATTTCAAAAGACAGGTTAAATTCTCGTTGCTAAGCTAGAGGCTAGAGGTAGAGGTAGAATTGGGTTTGAATGGGGATGGAGATGAATGGCTGGGCCAGGAAAAGGTCCACCCCTATAAACAGTTGTGTACAAAATATTATTTTGATTTAGTCTGCGCTTAGACCCCGTTCGGGGAGATACATTTATGTGGGATTATTGTGACCCTTTTGGAAGAATACAAGTAAGATATTTTCTACAAACTGTGTACTAGTTTCCGTAACCCAGGCAGGGTAGGAATAGAGCTACGAGGTACCGTCATTATTATATTGACAGGGAGGTTTGTTACCTCCAAGGAGAGAGTTAGAGATTTTCTAGCCGTAACCCAAGGTGGGTACACTTGGCTTTAGAAAGTGGCCATTTGACCACTCGATCGCGTTATCATACCCTGGGACAGGGTATACTGTAAATCGCGTAATACCACACCCGATATTTGCAGAACCGGTGTGGTAGACGCGGGAATCACATTATAATTTTGGGCCGGGGCTTTCCCCTCCAATAAGTGACGACACCCGTATATTACCACGCCAGTGGCGTTGTGACCTACCGGTATAACACTGGTGGCTAAATACCACGAACATTGGTGGCAGCAACAGAAGGAGCTATGTGTAAACCCGATAGTAAAAAGAATTCCGCGTTTTCGAAGAGACAATAAATTTAGCCTACAAGAGTAGCCTTTTGTGGTTACATATATAAAAAATCGCAAAGAGAAATTTGTTTTTATCTGAGCTGGGCCTAGCCGGATAATAATAAGTAATAAAATTTAAGAATCAATAGATCACGCGAATAATTAACTTGTAAGACAAGGAAGGCTGCGCCGCCCACGTAGAATCGGCAAATTAAAAGGAAACAATTGACATGCAGCAATTTGTCATGAGAGACCGGAAGTTACAGGGATAAGAGAATTTTCATTTAGACTGAAGAGGTAATTTGAAGTTAACGGAATTTTGAAATTATATCAGACAGAGATCAGATTAACTCAATACGAGAAGGGCGAGTGAAGCCCATAGAAAAAGTAGGAAATTAGAAAGAAAGGCTAATATGGAGGCCTTAGAGAGAGAGCACCGCGAATATGAGGGGAAAATGCAGGCTGAGAAAGATGAAATTAGAAAGAATAGAAAAGAGGACGGAAAGGCTAGAGTAGCCTATAAAGAAAGAGACAATACGGATATAGAACGAACAGATTCAGAAAATGAATTAAGAAGAAATAATGACAGACGAAATCAAAGTAGTCCGAGTAGAAGGAGCATTGTTGAATTGAGATCCAGCAGGGGCTTGCGAAAAAGTACTCAAATAGATATGACACAACGCATATTAAATTTCATGGAGAAAGAGAGGATAGCCAGAGAACGAAAAGAGATAGAAAGAGAGAGACATAGAAAAGAAAGAGATAAAGATAGAATAGAAAGAGAGAAAGAGAGAATAGCTAGAAAGTACCTAGAGTATATGAAAAAATTACAGGATGAGATAGATCAAATTGAAAAAGATAGTCAAGCCAATGAAATACTTCATCAGGCCCGTATGGACAAAATTGAAAAAGATAGTCAAGCCAATGAAATACTTCATCAGGCCCGTATGGACAAAATTGAAGAAGATAGACAAGCCAATGAAATATATCATCAGGCTCGTATGGAAAAAATTGAAGCCCGTAAGGGAATGTCAATGAGTGAGAGATTATCAGACATTTATTACACATTAAATGCTGAAACGGAAAATCATGCTACATGGTTGACAAGGCGGGGAGGTGGACCGGCCCATAAAACAAATTGGGAGGCAGTGCCACCCTATCGGAAAAAAGAAATGCTTGATAGTCAAAATGTTGATAATCTAGTAAAATTTGATTTATCGGAGCCTTTTTCTAAAAATTGCCATAATAAAGAGGAGAAAGTAACCTATAAAAGATCGAATTGGGCTATAGCACATAATCAAGGAAACATTGACGAGTTTGTGAAATCACATAAAATAGAAGGAAAATTAAACGGAAAATTGACCGAAATTGTAATTGACTCAGGGAGTGAGCAAACCTATGTGCGAACTGACCTAATTAATAGAACGGAGATAGATCATAAAAATAAGATTACAACGTTATGTTATTATGGAGACAAGCACCCATGCCCGTCTGCTTGGGTAAGAATAGAAATTGCAAAGAAGGACGGTACGGTCCAGAGAAAAACGATAAAAGTAGGCTTAGTACCTATGCTAGCAGTGGATGTTTTAGTATGAGGTTGACTTTGGAGATATCGGAAATCGGAAATCCAAATTTCCAGAAAATGGAAAACTTGAGAACACTTTTAACGAGTGTGAGACGCCGAAAAATGGTTGCCAAAATGAAGCACTGATTGTACCAGAGAAAAAGGAGACGAAATTTATTGTACGCGCTTTTCCTTGGAAAGTTTAAGAAATTTTAGTAGAATATGAAAAACCAAATGTCGGAGTTCAATTCCCATTTGATAACGAACTATTTGTTTCGCCGGTAAGAATAAAGAAGACTAAAAGAGAGAAAAGAAATATTAAACGGAGCTACAATGAAGTAATGCAGTCAAAGATGGTGGACACTGGAGTCCAAATCAGATTTAATGGTGATTTATTATTTTGCGTGAAGGACAAAATTGAGAAAAGTGAAAAAGAACAAATAAGTGCAAAAAAGAGACAAAATTTGGAGATTCAGCCTGAAGTGACGAAAAATAAAAAAAATGTTGAATGGGCTGTGCCTTGATAACATAAATAATAGAGAGAAAAATAAAATGTTGGATGGGCTGTGCCTTGATAACATAAATAATAGGGGGGAAAAGAAATCAAAGACCCATGGGGAATAAAACAAGATGGGTAAAAAATAGAGATGAATGATCTGCAACGGGTTGGGGGAAAGTTGGGAGATATTGAATGTCGAGTCGGATTGGAAAAACTTGGAAAGGAATCTGAGATTAGTATTATTAATTCAAAAGATATGTCGATCGTTTATGAGGGGGGAGAAATCCCTTGGGGAAGATCCCCTGTGGGAAGTCGCGAAAAATAACCCTTTTCCTCAATGCACAACTGGCGGGCAAGTTGTGGTCCCTTTACCGAGATTTTGCCTCTCTGATCTGGAGTCCTTGGGGGATACTCTCTCCCAGTCACTTCATACTTCACACAAATCTTTGTTCAGTAACCCTATTCATAGCTGTTATTCTTCATGGGAACCGACAATTATTTCCAGCAAATTGTATTCAGTGGGAGATGTATCCAAATTTCATTTTCAATTAGCATCAACGCATATTCTTCATTTAATTATCCCAGGGGAGGGAACCCAGAAAAAAGGCGATTCATGGTTCGCTCAAAATTTTACTTCATTCCCAGTACCCTTATCGTTTTCACAGGCCTTTGCATTTTCGGCCTTAGATTATTTGAAATTATGCCAAGGGGCAATTTACTCTTTTATTGAGATGTGGGGTTGTTTCAACAGATGGAAATTAAGAGGCTAGTGCAGCCAATTTTTCATGATGGCTGGCATCATCACATGTGCCAGAAACTGATTCTCTGCTCCTCTGAAATGTAAATTCATGAGAGCGAGAATTTTTTTTTGTTTTTGATTGTGCTGCGCACAATCATTGTCTACGAATCTTGGGGAATTAACTTTCAAAACCTAATGCGGATGCTATACAATTTAGACCATGGTAGTCCTGCAGTAGAAACGTGTCGATGACGACCGATCCAGAGCCAAGCGGTGGAAATAGTAGCACAGACACTGGTGGGAGAGAGAAGGCAAATGGATTTTGTAAAGTTGAAGTTAAGTGTTTATGTTTGTAAGGGTGGACCAAGGTAGCGCGTGGGCGGTCATTTATCTTACGGGGGGAGGTGTTGGGGTTCCACCCGTGTTTCTTTTCCTTTCAGATAAATGACCTGTTTTCGCTTTTTTAATTACATTTGCTTATAGTACAATTTCAAAAGACAGGTTAAATTCTCGTTGCTAAATTAGAGGCTTCGCAATAAGTAAGCTTTGAAGTAAGTTCTATTTTTGTACTTCCTGGTTTGGGAGTCATTGAAAGATAAAGCTAATAGGTAGAATTGGGTTTGAATGGGGATGGAGATGATTGGCTGGGCCAAGCGAAGGTCCATCCCTATGAACAGTTGTGTACAAAATATTATTTTGATTTAGTCTGCGCTTAGACTCCGTTCGGGGAGATATATTTTTGTGGGATTATTGTGACCCTTTTGGAAGAATACAAGTAAGGTATTTTCTACAAACTGTGTACTAGTTTCCGTAACCCAGGCAGGGTAGGAACAGAGCTAGAAGGTACCGTCATTATTATATTGACCGGGAGGTTTGTTACCTCCAAGGAGAGAGTTAGAGATTTTCTAGCCGTAACCCAAGGCGGGTACACTTGGCTTTAGAAAGTGGCCATCTGACCACTCGATCGCGTTATCATTATATATCTGAATAAGTGTCGATCGACACTAAGAATAAGTGTCCATCACGAACACTTATTCTTCCTTTTTTTTATTCTTATCTCTAAGATGTTTTGTCTATTATATTTTTTGGACTGATTATTTCTTTGTTTTACTTACATATTTTTTTCTTTAATTTTTTACCATAAGTTACCCCTCCCCTTCTTACTCCTCTAGTTGATCTTAATCAATAAATGAACGATGGTCATGGCCGTATTTCAGAAATGTGCCTTGTTGTATCGGATGTTTACCCTAAATCGTCGATTCAGGATTCCTTCCAAGGAACAAAGATTTTTTTTTATTTGTATTAGGCCAAATGTGGTCGGAATATGCTTTCCTTGTGTGGCACGCCGGTCTCAGCTTGATTCAAAATGCTAAGCTCAAGGGTATCCAAAAGCGAGTTTGCAAGATTATCACAGGAGCCCAGTATGTTGCTTATGAAGATAGTCTCAGGGTATTGTCTCTACCGAGTATGTTGCTTATGTTACCCAGTATGTTGCTTATGAAGATAGTCTCAGGGTATTATCTCTACCCAGGATGTTGCTTATGTTTCCCAGTATGTTATTTATGAAGATAATTTCAGGATATTACCTCTACCCAGTTTGTTTCTTATGTTGCCCAGTATGTTGCTTATGAAGATAGTCTCAGGGTATTATCTCTACCCAGGATGTTGCTTATGTTGCCCAGTATGTTATTTATGAAGATAATTTCAGGATATTACCTCTACCCAGTTTGTTGCTTATGTTGCTTATGAAGATAGTCTCAGGGTATTATCTCTACCCAGGATGTTGCTTATGTTTCCCAGTATGTTATGTATGAAGATAATTTCAGGATATTACCTCTACCCAGTTTGTTGCTTATGTTTCCCAGTATGTTGCTTATGAAGATAGTCTCAGGGTATT
The DNA here is from genome assembly GCA_027921565.1 of Artemia sinica. NCBI lineage: Eukaryota > Metazoa > Arthropoda > Branchiopoda > Anostraca > Artemiidae > Artemia > Artemia sinica. The sequence continues at coordinate 9,109,902 of CM051256.1, forward strand.
ATCTCTACCCAGTTTGTTGCTTATGTTGCCCAGTATGTTGCTTATGAAGATGGTCTCGGGGTATTATCTCTACCCAGGATGTTGCTTATGTTGCCCAGTATGTTATTTATGAAGATAATTTCAGGATATTACCTCTACCCAGTTTGTTGCTTATGTTGCCCAGTATGTTGCTTATGAAGATAGTCTCAGGGTATTATCTCTACCCAGGATGTTGCTTATGTTTCCCAGTATGTTATGTATGAAGATAATTTCAGGATATTACCTCTACCCAGTTTGTTGCTTGTGTTGCCCAGTATGTTGCTTATGAAGATAGTCTCATGGTATTATCTTTACGGACTCAGACTTGACCTGCCGGTGAAATTTGGCTTCAATTGTATTTCGTCTAAAACTCACTCAGATATTTTCGCCTGATTTTTGATTAAAGCTCCGAACAATTTACCCGATTGGTTAGTTTTCGAAAGCTATACCTGCTACCTACTAATTTGACTGATCGAATCTTGTTTTCATTTGTTCCTTACTTTGTGCGTAGTTTTAGTTTATGAGATTTTCTTATGTGTTGTGAATAATATGTAATTGACAACCCGGTATTTATTACCGGGTTGTCAATTACATATACCGGGGTTGTATTATACAACCCGGTTATCCTGGCTTATTGCAGAAAAGTAGTAAGGGACGAATACCTCCCCTTTTTACGGAAATCACGGACCTCAGGACGGATTTGCGTTCTATAATTGAGGCTTTACTTTCCAAAATACATGCTAAATGGTGCTAATTATGGAACTTAAGCTTTAACAAGGAGGGGTCTTTATTGTATGTACCTGGGCAAAAACGTGAATTATGTTTCAGACGGTTCGTATACTCCGCTTTTGGTTTGAGCTAAATACATCGTAGGCCTTCTGAATTCAAAAAAGGCTTTGACATTATTCATTTTGAGTTTTAGAAGGGCCTTCTCAGGTGTTTAGGGTTTAAACTGTATTCGATTTTTTGTCTTGACGTCCGTTTATTTAAACATCTTTTGACGTCTTTTATATACACAACATTTTTAGCTTTGGTCTTAGGAAAACTTACGTTAGCTTTATCTTTGGCCTTGGAAAAACTTTTCTAAGTCATAAGGCTTAGGAAAACTGTGACAGGTTTATAGGTGAACATACCTTTCAAGTTCTCTCTCACAAAACAGTTATGCGATTTTAGATCTAAGTGTGGCTTTCAAATCTTAGAGTTCAATGCCAGATAACCCTTTCCCCCTCCTACTCCGGACCTGATTAACTGTCAATCACCTAATTATCTTATTTTTCAGGAGGATATTTACTTCTAACCATAATAATACAGGGACAAACCAGTTCCCTGATGCCTTTGAAAGGCAGTTACTCTTCACCCTGGCTAAAGTTGCTCAAGCACTTGAACGTAATGAATATCGCCTCAATGAACAAGATAAAAAAGAGGCTATCAAACTAGAATGGCAACAAGTAGCCCTTGTTATTGACAGGTGAGACACATGGTCAATTTAGAAAAATTTTGTCTTTTTTTTATATTCAGAAAATTTTCTATATTTCCATTTAATTGAAACTGACCACATCAGTTACTATGCTAATGGAAATAATATCAATTACCGCACCAACTACCGGTATTACCATCGATTTCACCAATATTACCACCAAATTACCAATATACAAAATATGCATATTCAAAATATGCAAAACTATTCTGTTTAATTAATGTTTCGTAATATTTCAAGAAATTGGGATTATTACTCTAAAAGTTTTGGGTTTTTGGGGTCCCTTGGCACTAAAAATTGACGTTTTATCTCCACTGTACTAGTTTTATTTACACTGTGTGTTTAAAAGCTGAACAGCCTCAGTAGCTGACAAGCAGCGTTGCCAACACGCTACAATTGTACTGTTATTGGTTGAGTATGGAAATCATGGTACAATACAGCACATATGAACACTTTGTAGTATAATCCAAAAACTTGCGGTACCTTTCAGTGCATTTGGGCTGTATTCGCTAAGTCAAGTTTTGCTTTGTTGAAATATTTGAAACTCCTTCAGTCACCTCTATGAAATTTAAGCAAAAGAAAAGAAATTTTCATCGAGCACAAACGATTCAAAAAAAGAAATTTCCATGGATTTCAGACTAATCATCAAACGAGAAATAGCGCTTAAAATTGATTTCTGAGAGAGGATGAGGATATGGGAGGGAAAAAAGGCTGCTTGCTTTTTCAGTTTGTTCTAGTATTTTTGTCTGTAAAACAGAATCTGATGCAGAATACAATAAATTTACCACAAAGAACTTTATGCGGTTCAATTTAGTTGGAAAACAAGTAGAATTTATCTCAAAGCGCTGGAAAGACTACTGGCAGACACACAAAAAATAATATCGGGAATAAGGCCGTATCCAGGGCGGTTTTCAGGGGTTTTAGCTCCCTTCCCAAAAAATGTTTGTCCGACTCTTAAGAATGTAACAAAAGTGCATATAAACAAATTCTTGATGCGTTTTCTGAAGTTTTTTTGTGTAAAAACTCCCAAAACAAATTATCTTACCCCCGAAGAGAAATCCTGGATGCGCTTCTGATCAGGAGTGCCGTTACTAATGAGAAAAAAGGGTGTATATAAAACAGTTTTTATGACAATTATTATCGGTCAAAATTATTTAAGAATAGAAATGGCAATTTTAAGGTTTTACAAGTGTGACACAGCCATCGAAATTTTATGGGCTCTTTTGGGTATTGCGGGTCAGGTATTAAAAAAAATATGTATTCTATAAGAAACACTTAAATTTAAAAGCGTTTAATGGGTAGCCTTCAAATATGATAGAATTGTTGTTTTTTCTTACTTTTTTATATTAATGTTTTAAATGCTTATCGGCCAGTTTACAAGTACGATTAGACAGAATTTTGCCAAAAGATAAACTTAACAAACTCAAATTAACTCGTATGTATCGTAAAAAGAGATGTTTGAATAGATTGGGTTGGAGTAGGAAAGTCTCTAGCCGTGTTAGCCTCAGGTGGCTTGGTGTTGCAGTGAGTTGCTAGTGATAGTAGTAGTATCGTGAATTATTGATAAGATTTGGTCATAAGTTTGAATTCAACGAGAAAATGATCTTTTAAGAGTAACCGGGATTTTTTTTTCGGCTCAGTAAGCAAGCTACATATTTGTACTTAAAATACTTTTATTTCTAGTTTTTTTTTGTATTTTATAAATATGACTTTATTCTCATCTGTTAATACGTTTGCGTTTTTTGTTTCATCTTTTGTTTTTTCTTTGTTTTTTCTTTGTTTTTTGTATCCAGTAGAGATGAAAAATTCCTGTCATATAAGCTATTCTATTTGTAAAAATTAAATCAGAAGTGACTATTGCCGACTTGAAGCTGCCAACTACGAACGATAAACAAATTTTGAGTTCATTTTGGAACTCAACGCAAAAAAAAATGATTGAAACCCGCAAAAAAAAATGATTCAACGAGAAAATGATCTTTTAAGAGTAACCGTGATTTTTTTTTCGGCTCAGTAAGCAAGCTACATATTTGTACTTAAAAATACTTTTATTTCTAGTTTATTTTTGTATTTTATAAATATGACTTTATTCTCATCTGTTAATACGTTTGCGTTTTTTGTTTCATCTTTTGTTTTTTCTTTGTTTTTTCTTTGTTTTTTGTATCCAGTAGAGATGAAAAATTCCTGTCATATAAGCTATTCTATTTATAAAAATTAAATCAGAAGTGACTATTGCCGACTTAAAGCTGCAAACTACGAACGATAAACAAATTTGGAGTTCATTTTGGAACTCAACGCAAAAAAAAATGATTGAAACCCATATTTTCTACTTTAACGTGGAGCATATAAAAGGAGGAGCATATAGGAGCATTTTTAGGAGGAGCATATAAAACTCATCTTGATTTTTTTTATAAGATTTTTTTTTTCAAGTTAAACTTGAGTTTTTTTGGCTCAGTTCGTTTTCTTTACTTTTTGGCCCACTAGTGATCATGTCCAGTTTAACCACATTGCTTAATTAAATCTCTTTTTGGTTTCAGATTTCTATTATGGATTTTCATAATCGCCACAGTTGGATCTACATTTGGTATTTTGTACATGTCTCCACATACAAAACTTTTTACGATGTGACGAGCAATGGAAGAAGCTGTGAATGGAAGTTATTCCCTTCAAATCATATATATTTCAAGGGGACTTTCTACTTAAATGAATTTTCTCGTTTTATTAAAAGGATCTTTATAACTTGGAGGCGTTTATGACCAGCAGTTGAGAAGGATTGTACGAGTAAATATGTGAAATAAAATTATTCTTTGAAAACCGACCAAGAAAAAACGTTAACAATATATTAAGGTTGAATTGACTACGAGGAGGAACAAAACGAAAGAAAGACGAAAAAAATAATTTGAACGAATTCTAAGTAGACTATGCAGCAGGTAATAAGCTTCGACGTTTCTATTTTTTTTTATCTGCATATTCTTTGAAAACATCAAAGGTGTTGATGTTAGTTTCGACTAGAGAGAAGAGCAAAACGGAATGAATAAGTTTTATCAAACTCTAAGTGCGCAACAGTTAAGACGATTGGAAATTTCTATATTATTTGAAATTCATGCTTTCTTTGAAAGTATTAAAAAATATTGGAATTGAATTGACTATGGGGGCTAAAAAAAAGAAAGAAACTAAAATCCGCCAGAAACTGCAAAAATGATATAAATCAAATTTTAAAAATTTCCAAGCATACTGAATATAATACATACTGCATATAAAAAAAGAAACTAAAATCCGCCAAAAACTGCAAAAATGATATAAATCAAATTTTAAAAATTTCTAAGCATACTGCATATAATACAGTCGGAAATGTTTAATTCCTTTGACATTTCTATGTTCTTTCAAAACGTCAAAAACTTATTGATTGATAACAATAAGTTTGACAACAGAGAATAGCGATACAGAAATCAAAGTTTATAGATTCCAAGTCTGCTTTAGAAAATACAATTGGGAATTTCTGTTTTCTTTGACGTTCCTGTTTTTTTTCAAAAATTTCAAATAAATATTGAAGTTGAATTGACTATGGGGACGAAAAAAAAAAAAGAAACTAAAATTCACCAGAAACTGTAAATCTGATATGAGTCAACTTAAAAATATATTGTAAGCATGCTGCATATAATGCAGTTGGTGATGTTTATTTCCTTTGACATTTCTATATTCTTTGAGCATTTCAACAATATATTGAAGTTGAATTTACTACGGGCGAGAAAAATACGAAGGAAACTAATATCAATCAGGAATTCTGAAGTTGAAATGAATAAATTTAACAAGTTCTAGGTAACAATAAAATATACAATTGCAAACAGTAGAATTGGAATTTTTTTACGTTCTTTAATGTTTGTATTTGAAAACAATGACAATATACTGGAATTGAATTAACTACAAGGAAGAATAAAATGCAAAAATAACTAAAAGTACATCAGGAATTCAAAAATTAAAAATAAATAGATTTCAACAATGTCTAGATTTGCAAAAAAAGACAAAAATATGGGAATTTTATGTTCTTTGACATTTTTACACAATTTGAAAACGTGAGAAACGTATTCATGCTGATTTAGCTTGCAGAGAAGAACAAAACTGAAGTAGATAAAGCTCAGAAAAAAGCTTAAATTTAAAATGTATTTCAGCAAATTATAGGCATCTGAAAGATAAAAAATCTGAAAATTTCAGTGTTCTTTCACATTTCAATTTCTGTGAAAACATTTTTCTTTATTATGCTGACGTTGACTTGATTAAGAGGGGGGGGGGGTGAAGGAAACTAAAGACTATCAAGCATCCCTAATTTGAAATGAGTAGATTTCAACAAATTCCAGATATGTCGGACGCGGAAAATAATACAAAATTGAATTCTTATGTTCTTTAACATTTCTATTTTCTTTGGAAATGTCTACATTATATGGAGGCTGAATTGACTATAAGGAAGAATAAAACAAAAGAAAAAAGAATCCACCAGGAATCCTAGACTTGAAATTAATAAACTAATAAAAAATCAAGATATATGCAGCTGATAATACGACTGGGAATGTCCATGTTCTTTCATATTTCTATTTTCTTTAGTATTGAGATATATTGACAATATATCGAAAAAAATATTTTAGTCCCCTTTTGGACCTGATTCTGGGGGACCATGCCCAAAAATAGATTTTTATTTCTACATTAGATTTCCCTTGGTCAAGGGACTTACGGCTGTAAGTTTCTAACTAACCAGGAGCAACAACTTCTCACCCCGTTTCATGCCACCCTAACACCCTTTTGCCTTCCGACAAATAGTTTGGTCTCCTTAGCCCAGACAACGATTTTGAAAGTTTCTAACCAGTCGGAAAAATGTATTTTTTTAAGAAGAAGAAGAAGAAGAAGAAGAAGAAGAAGGAATTCCTCTTCTCCTTCTTCCCTTTCTCTTTTTCTTGTTCTTCAGGACCCGTATTTGGGGGAGTGGGCCCCGGTTAAATGGAATTTTTGCCCTTTGTCCTGCCTTATCTTTGGATAACCATTTTTTTTTTTTTTTTTTTTTTTTTATTGGGGTCCTTATGGTCAAAGCACTAGCCAATCACAAAATATTCATCCTTTTTAAAGCCCGATTTTCGGGGATTGTGCTCCCAAACTAAAATTGTTTTTGTATATCAGTCCCTCATAGCCCAAATACCTACGATTTTAGATATCAAGCCGTTTAGAAAAAAAGGTATTCGGTCCTTTGTCAGACGTCGTTTTGGGGGAACAAATTTTTTTCTATTGCTCATGATAGATGCTTCGAGCCGATTCAAAAAGATTTTTCACCTTCTTTCGGCACTGTTTTAGAGTATGGAAGGATTTTGGGCATTATGTTCCTCTTGAGCGATGGACTTACCGGTGTAAGTCTCAAATTGACCACGGACCAAAAAGGTTGTTGGGCCATTTCTGGACCCTTGCAGCCTCCCTCACCAAGTAAAATGTGTGTCCCTCTTGTCCTAAGGAGTAATTCCTAAGAGCCTTGAGCTAACTGGATAACAAAGCTCATTCCACAACAACATATCTGTAAGCAATTTGTAACTTGCATTATATGCGGTTGATGGCCCAGGGATAGTGGAGGTTATATCGTCTCCAAAGGTATATTTATTAAATTTTTAGACTATTTTACTCAAAATTGCTGTCTCAAAATTTTGATCCGACATTAATAATGATGATAATAATGATGGCCTCCCCATAATGATGGGGAGGCCGGGTAGCATTAAACGGATGTTTAATAAAAAAAATACATTGAAGGCATCTGGTTGTCCTCCAATAGAATTGGATAACCATAGTAAATAAAGTACAGAACAGTCCCATAATAGTAGTCCCAGATAATCCCAAACTACAGTGATAGTTCCAAACACTAAAGAAAGTATAGTTCTACAGGTGATTATTTGCCCTAGGTCAGGGTAGTATTTATAGAACTTCATCTTAAAAATATACCGTTTAAAGGGAATAGAAATGACAAAAGCAACAAGGTTCTCTATAACCAACGTCTTTCTTTGCATTACGCTGAGCTATTGAGATTACATGGTTTTGGTAACATGGCTGTTACATTCAGTGGCTGGGGTAACCTAAAAAGCTGCTTTGCGAGCTGTAGACTTTCAATGTGCGTTGGGTTTTTCGTCTGTTATTATACTAAGAAAGGTACTTTCAAGGCATCCTTGGTAGGGCAGGGTAATGTTTATAACAAGAATCAAATTTCTCATGTTTGTGCAAGTGAAAAAAGGAGACAGTCGTGTAAACGGGGATGAGGTCTTTGAGCCTGGGTCTAAGCGTTTACCCCCCTTCCACCGGAAAATACGCCCAGCCTCCGGAAAATACCTCCCAGATAATTCTCTAATAAGCCTCTGGATAGTTTCAAATGTTCACTAGAAGGGAAATTGAAAGTTCTGCTCACCTGTTTAAGTCAGAGGTAATCTTATATCTTGCCTATAGTAAAGAGCCACGTGAGTTCAGTCTATTAATGCTTATTTGTTAATTTTTTCCTAGAGGCACTTCATATGGAAAGGGGGGGGTCGTATAAGATTCGGAAGGACTCATTTGATTGCAAATTGAAAGTTCTAGTGCCCTTTTTAAAAGTCAAAGGTGATTGGAGGGCAACAAGCCTTCCACCACACTGTTTTTTCCTCAAAAGTATCCGATCAAAATTTAACCCCTGGGACATGGGCTGTAAGGTATACAAGTTGCCCGTTGCTAAGATATAAGGTTTTTATTGGAAGGGTGGTCGAGAAAACTTTGTAGGAGGCTCATTTATTGGAAATCAGAAGTTCCAGTGCCTTTTTTAAGATATAGCTTGCTTTTTAACCAGTTGCTACCAGTTGGTACCAACTTTTACCGACTACAGTGTCTTTACAAATGTCTTATTCTAGTTCAACGCCAATGGGGTTCTCAGATTGTTTCGTAGTTAAAGAGGGGGGAGATGCCTCAAAGAGTAGATTTTAATGCCAAAACATCGAAAATTTCATTGAGCCTTCAGATAAATACGGAAGTTGTTCTAAGGGAGAAACGAGGGGAGGGTGAATGTGGAAATAGATATAAAATCCCCAAGGCCGTAGCAAGGCATTTTTTGAGGGTAGGGAGGGAGGTGTTTTTTGGGGAGAAGGGAGGGTGGGTTACAAAAATATGTAAAATCAGCATCAAAATTTATCTCAGAGAAATTGATATCTAATTCCTCTTGATTTCTGGGAATATTTCTGGACTATGCTTTTATTATGAAAGAAAAAAGTAATATTATATTCAAAAATGAGCAGAACTTATACCTTGTAGGAGGGGGAGTGCCCCTTCTTCATCCCCACCTCCACTTCATGGTCGTAGAAACTTCGGAGGATGTTCATTTGACCAGAAATTGAGAGCTCTAGTCCTTCCTTATAAGTCCAAGGTGATTGAAGACAACCAACCCCTGTCCTAAAACTATTTTTGATATTTAGTCCTTTGTTACTCCTTAGAGCATCTGATTGACATTTTGAGGTAGCCTACCTATTTTGTACTTCCCCTGGGGCTGCTCAATTTGCGTGTGGAGGAATTTTCTATGAGGGGAATTAACGGGAGGAATTTTCTGTGGAGGGAATTTTCCATGGGGAAAATTTTCAGGGGGTATTTTCCGCGGGGTTGATTTTTCGGAAGTATTTTCCGCAGGGGAAATTTACCGAGGGGGGGGGGGGTAAATGCCAATTCCCTTTGAGCCTTTTACCGTCCATAGTCACACGATTCTTAAGATTATCCGCGGTTATAATTATATTTCCCCAAAATTTTTGCCTTTTATTGCGTTTCATGAATCAGCCCCCCTTCCTAGTCGAGCTAGGTTACTATGTACATGCATCAAACAGGATGGAACGTATTAGAAAAAAACTTTTTACACAAAAATAGTAGAAGGTATCTAATCGATGATTCATACAGAGTTTATGGATGTGGGTTATAAATTCCGAATAACAAAAAATATTGCAAAATGTCTTTTGACCTACCACAAATAGCTGTTCAATAGGGTTTTGTGACACTTCATTACCACTCTCCAGATGTAAACGTAAGTATAGACTATTTATTATTTGGAGAAATTGTCACTCAAAAATTTGTGCTCACTTACAATTCTCAGATATCCGAGGTCAAACGGGAATTTTTTGAACTGTGACTTACTAGTTAAACTGACATGCAGACTTAAATATTCTGTTTATTTCCGTTTTCACTTTCTTAAAGAAATATTGAGGAAGTCCCACGGACTTCTCGTAAGAGTGAAGGGTCAAATCAATAAAAAAAAAAATTATTGGCCGAATGCGTAAAAATTATTTATCCTTTGTTTCTCAATTTTTTTTTTCTGGTTCCAACTTCAAGGATTTTTACCATTTCCGAACGTAAAGAAATTTAACCGCTTTATTTTGTATTTTGCAAATGTTCTTCGTGTTCAAATTTGGACTCTAGATATTTACTTATCAAGAAACAAAGGATTTTTTGAAATTTTCGGAAAAAACGGTTACATTATTTGCTAGGTTTAGAATTCATTCCTATTCAGTAGTTGATTTTTTTTTGCTGATTGTCATTCCCTGATGCCATTGTACGGGTCTATTATACTAAGCTTTTCCTTTTGACTCAAGGATTCTATGAGATGTCTGCTATGCCCAAATATTCGCTCTTTACGCTAAAGTTTTTTATTGTTTTAAAAAATAAAGTTGTGAGACAGAGTCAAACTTTAGCGTAAAGAGCGAGGCGTTGAGGAGGGGACAGTCTCTTTCATATACAGAATAATTTCTGTTCGTTTTAAGTTTTAATGTCGCTCCTTACTTTCAGTTTAAAAAACTTTTTTTTATTTAATTTTTGAACGTTTTTGAATAAATGCAGGTTTTGATCTTGGCTCACCGTACATGAATAATTAAAACAAAATTTTCATATTGATTTACTTTTATTTAGTTAAATGGCTTTCTCGAAACTTGTTTAATTTATTTACGAACGTTTTTATTAGTAATAAATATACGTAACTTACGAATTAACTTACGTAACGAACTTCTATATTCATATATTTTTAATACGTTTATTAGGAGGTTCGCCCCCTAGTCAATACCTTGCTCTTTAAGCGAAAGTTCAAATTTTGTTCCAATTCTTTAGAAATGACCGCTTAATCACAAAGGCCGTTAATTAGAATAAATAGCTCTGGGGAAAAAACAAACAAACAAACAAACAAACAAATAAACACGCACCCGTGATCTTTCTTCTGGCAAAAAATGCAAAATTCCACATTTTTGTAGATGGGAGCTTGAAACCTCTACAGTAGGGTTCTCGGATACGCGGAATATGATGATGTGATTTTCATTAAGGTTCTATAACTTTTAGGGGGTCTTTCCCCCTTTTTTCGAAAATCAGCCAAATTTTCTCAGGCGCCTAACTTTTGATGGGTAGGATTAAACTTGATGAAACTTATATATTTGAAATCAGCATTAAAATGTGATTCTTTTGATGTATCTATTTGTATCAAAATACCGTTTTCTAGAGTTTCGGTTACCATTGAGCCGGGTCGCTCCTTACTTACAGTTCGTTACCACGAACTGTTTGAAAAACTGAACTAGAACTTTAAATTTCCAATCAAATGAGCCCTCTCTGCAGTTTATACGAGAATTCCTTCCACAACAGCTGTATATGCCCCCCAGGCATAACTTACAACGCCTACCCTAGACTCTGAAGGATTGTATCGACCCCGGAGATTTCGTTATATGATCTTTGAACCATTTTGAAAAATTTGGTCTCTCAAAGTTCTTATCGGATGGGTTTGAGGAAAATAGGGCATGGAGAGGGGGGACTAGTTGCCCTCCGATCTCTTTTGATTCTTAAAAAGTGAACGAGAACTTTCAGTTTCCAATCATATGAGCCCTCTCTGAAGTTTATACGAGCATCCATTCCATAACAACTATATATGCCCCCAGAGAATTACTTACAACGCCTGCCTCTGGGCCCTGGGGGGTTGTGTCGACCCCGGAGTTTTCATTATATGATTTTTGAACTATTTTAATAAAAATGGCTATCCCAAAGTTCTTATCGGATGGGTTTGAGGAAAAAAGGGCATGGGAGGCCTAGTTGCCCTCCGATGTTTTTTGACTATTTAAAAGTGAACTAGAACTTTCAATTTCCAATCAAATGAGCCCTCTTCAAAGTTTATACGAGCATACCTTCCATAAGAACCATATATGCCCCCAGAGCAATACTTACAACGCCTGCCCCGGGCTTCCGGGGGGTTGCGTCGACACAGGAATTTTTCTTATCTAGCCGTTGAACTATTTTTAACGAAATGGCCATACGTGGAAGAGTTTTTGTTATATCATTGAACAATTTATCATTTTATTAGATAGATACTATTTATCTATTTTTAACAAAGTGGTTACCTCAAATTTTTTATCAGATGTATTTGGGGAAAAGGGCCTTTGTGGGGCCTAGTTGCCCTTCGATCACTTTTGACTCTTAAAAAGGGCACTGGAACTCTCGATTTTTCAATCGAATGAGCCCCCTTTGAAGTTTAAACGACGACCCCTTCTATATGAAGGGCCTCTGAAAAAAAATAAATGGAGTTTGGGGGGAGGCTAGCTGCCCTCCGATCACTTTTGACGCTTAAAAATTGACTTACAACTTTTAATTTCCAATCAAATGAGCCCTCTATGAAGTTTATACGAGCAAACCATTCCATAAGAACCATATATGCCCCCAGGTCATAACTTACAACGCCTACCCCCGGGCCCTGGGGGGCTGTGTCGACACCGGAGTTTTTGTTATCTGAACTTTGAACTATTTTTAACAAAATGTCTATCTCAAAATTTTTATTCTGATGACTTAGGACATGGAGGGGGGGGGGGGTTTAGTTGCCCTTTGAACCCTTTAAACAAAATGGCTATCTCAAAATTTTTATCGGATGCATTTGAGGGAAAAAGGCGTGGGGGGGATAGTTGCCCTCTGATCTCTTTTGACTCTTAAAAACTGAACTAGAACTTTAAATTTCCAATCAAATGAGCCCTCTCTGCAGTTTATACGAGAATTCCTTCCACAACAGCTGTATATACCCCCCAGGCATAACTTACAACGCCTACCCTAGACCCTGAAGGATTTTGTCGACCCCGGAGATTTCGTTATATGATCTTTGAACCATTTTGAAAAAATTGGTCTCTCAAAGTTCTTATCGGATGGGTTTGAGGAAAATAGGGCATGGAGAGGGGGGACTAGTTGCCCTCCGATCTCTTTTGATTCTTAAAAAGTGAACGAGAACTTTCAATTTCCAATCATATGAGCCCCGTCCGAAGTTTGCACGAGCATCCCTTCCATAAGAACTATATATACCCCCAGAGCATTACTTACAACGCCTGCCTCTGGGCCCTGGGGAGTGGTGTCGACCCCGGAGTTTTCATTATATGATCTTTGAACTACTTTAATAAAAATGGTTATCCCAAAGTTCTTATCGGATGGGTTTGAGGAAAAAAGGGCATGGGGGGCCTAGTTGCCCCCCGATATTTTTTGACTATTTAAAAGTGAACTAGAACTTTCAATTTCCAATCAAATGAGCCCTCTTCAAAGTTTATATGAGCATACCTTCCATAAGAACCATATACTCCCCAGAGCAATACTTACAACGCCTGCCCCGGGCCCCCGGGGGGAAAAAGGGCATGGGGGGCCTAGTTGCCCTCCGATATTTTGACTATTTAAAAGTGAACTAGAACTTTCAATTTCCAATCAAATGAGCCCTCTTCAAAGTTTATACGAGCATACCTTCCATAAGAACCATATATGCCCCCAGAGTAATACTTACAACGCCTGCCCCGGGCCCCCGGGGGGTTGCGTCGACACAGGAATTTTTCTTATCTGACCGTTGAACTATTTTTAACGAAATGACCATACGTGGAGGAGTTTTTGTTATATCATTGAACTATTTATCATTTTATTAGATAGATACTATTTATCTATTTTTAAAAAAGTGGTTACCTCAAATATTTTATCAGATATATTTGGGGAAAAAGGTTCTTTGTGGGGCCTAGCTGCCCTCCGATCCCTTTTGACGCTTAAAAAGTGACTTACAACTTTTAATTTCCAATCAACTGAGCCCTCTATAAAGTTTATACGAGCAAACCCTTCCATAAGAACCATATATGTCCACAGGTCATAATTTACAACACCTACCCCCCGGGCCCTGGGGGGCTGTGTCGACACCGGAGTTTTTGTTATCTGAACTTTGAACTATTTTTAACAAAATGTCTATCTCAAAATTTTTATCTAATGATTTAGGGTATGGAGGGGGGGCTAGTTGCCCTCGGATCTCTTTTGACTCTTAAAAATTGAACTAGAACTTTCAATTTCCAATCAAATGAGCCCTCTCTGAAGTTTATACGAGCATTTCTTTCATAAGAACCATATATGCCCCCAGGACAACACTTACAACGCCCACCCTCCGATTCCTGGGGGGTTGTATAGACACCGGAATTTATGTTATCTAATTTTTGAACAATTTTCAAAAAACTAGCTATCTCAAAATTTGGAGCGGATTGGTTCGGGAAAAAAGGCGTGTGGGGGGGGGGGGGTAGTTACCCTTAACTCTCTTGACTATAAAAAGTGAACTAGAACTTTCAATTTTCAATTAAATGAGCCCTCTATGAAGTTTATACGAGCATCCCTTTCATAAGAACCATACATGCCTTTACGGCATAATTTAGAACGCCTTCCCCTGGGCCCTGGGGAGTTGTATTGACAATGGAGTTCCTCTTATCCGACCTTTGAACTATTTTTAACAAAATATCTATCTCAAAATTTTCATCAGATGGGTTTGGAAAAAGAACGCGTGGGAAGGGGGGGGGCTATTTGCCCTCGGATCTCTTTTGACTATTAAAAAGTGAGCTCGAACTTTCAGTGTCCAATCAAATGAGACCTTTCTGAAGTTTATACGAGCATCCCTTTCATAAGAACCACATATACCCCAGGGCATAACTTACAACACCTTCCCCCAGGCCCTGAGGGGTTGTGTTGACACCTGAGTTTTTGTTATCAGACTTATGAAAATTTTTAACTTAATGGCTATCTCAAAATTTTATCGGAAGCACTTGGGGAAAAAGGAGCGTGGGGGAAAGGACTAGTTGCCCTCCCATTCCTTTTGACTCTCAAAAACTGAACTAGAACTTTCAGTTTCCAATCAAATGAGCCATCTCTGAAGCTTTTACGAGCATCCCTTCCATAAGCATCTTATATTCCCCCAGGGTATAACTTACAACACCTGCCCTCGGGCCCTGGAGGGCTGTGTAGAACCCGGAGCTTTCTTTGTATTTTCTATATATTATATTTTCTTAAGTTCTTATTGGATGGGTTTGAGGAAAAAAGTGCTAGGTGCCCTCCAATCTCTTTTGACTCTTAAAAAGTGAACTAGAACTTTCAATTTCCAATCAAATGGGCCCTCTTTAAAGTTTATACGAGCATCCATTCCATAAGAACCATATATGCCCCCAGGGCATAACTTACAACGCCTGCACCTGGGCCCTGGGGAGGGGGTTGTTTCGACACCGGAGTTTTTGTTATATGATCTTTGAACTATTTTTAACAAAATAGCTATCTCAAAATTTTTATCGGATGCATTTGCGAAAAAAAGATTTGAGGGGGGGGGGTGGTTACCCTTCGATTATTTTTTGACGCTACTAAGTCAAATAGAATTTTCAATTTCCAATCAAATGAGCCCTCTCTAAAGTTTATACGAGCATTCTTTTCATAAGAACCATATATGCCACCAGGGCATAACTTATAACCCTTGCCCTGACGACTGTAGGGGGAGTGTCCTGCTCAAAGATATAATTCCAGAACTTTCAACTACGTTGAACAAAATGGCTATCTCAAAATTTTAATTGGATGTGTTTGGGGAAATGGTGGGCGTGGAAGGAGTTTTAGTTGCCTTCTAATCACTTTCGACTATTAAAAAGGCATTAGCCATTTAAATTTACAATCGAACAGGCCCTTTGAAAAGGGCTTATTCGATTGGAAATTGGAGTGGCTTGCCGCTTGCGCACTTTTTAATAGTTGAAAGTGATTGGAAGGCAACTAATACCACTTCCACGCCCACCATTTCCCCGAAAATACCCAATTAAAATTTTGAGATAGCCATTTTGTTCAGCGTAGTTGATTTCCAGATAGATATTATATTTTTGAGGAGGACACTCCCCCACAGCCCCCAGGGCAAGGGTTGTAAGTTATGCCCTGGGGGCATATAAGTTTCTTATAGAAAGCGTTGTTGTAGAAACTTCAAAAAAGGCTCGTTTGAATTGGAAATTCAAAGGGCTAGTGCCCTTTTTAATAGGCGAAAGTGATTGGAGGGCAACTAACCCCCTTCTCACGCCCACCTTTGCCCCAAAGACATCCAATCAAAATTTTGAGAAAGCAATTTTGTTGAACGTAATTGAAAGTTCTGGAAATTAGGACTTTGAGAATGACAACTCCCCCCACAACCCTCAGGGCAAGGGTTGTACGTTATGCCCTGGGGGCATATAAGGTTTTTTTTTATAGAAAGCGTTGTCGTAAAAATTTCAAAAAGGGCTCATTTGAATGGAAATTGAAATGGCTAGTACCCTTTTTAATAGTCGAAAGTGATTGGAAGGCAACTAACACCCTTCCACGCCCACCATTTATTCAAACACATCCAATCAAAATTTTGATGTAGGCATTTTGTCCATAGTAGTTGAAAGGTACGGAAATTATACCTAAAAGGATGACACTCCCCCCAAAGCCCTCAGAGTAAGGATTGTAAGCTATGCCCTGGGGGCATATAAGGTTTTTGTTGAAAGCTTTGTCATAAAAACTTGAAAAAGGCTAATTTGATTGGATATTCAAAAAGCTAGTGCACTTTTTAATAGTCGAAAGTGATTTGGGGGCAACAAACCCCCCTCTCACGCCCACCTTTCCCTCAAACACATCCAATCAAAATTTTTAGATAGCCATTTTGTTCAACGTAGTTAACAGTTTTAGAAATTAGGTCTTTGAGGATGATAACCTCTCAGAGCCGTCGGGGCAAGGGTTGTAAGTTATGCCCTGGGGGCATAAGGTTTTTATAGATATTGATGTTGTAGAAACTTGAAAAAGGGCTCATTCGATTAGAAATTAGAAAAGCTAATGCCCTTTTTAATAGTCGAAAGAGATTGGAAGATAACTAACACCCCTTTCAAACCCACCATTTCCCCAAACACATCCAATCAAAATTTTGAGATAGCCATTTTGCTCGACGCAGTTAAAAAGTCTGGAAATTATGTTTTTGAGGATGACACTCCCACCACAGTCCTCAGGGCAAGGGTTGTAAGTTATGCCCTGGGGGCATATAAGGTTTTTATAGATAGTGATGGTGTAAAAACTTCAAAAAGGGATCATTCCGTTGGAAATTAGTATATCTTGTGCCCTTTTTCATAGTCGAAAGTTATTGGAAGATAACTAACACCCCTCTCACACCCACTATTTCCCCAAACACATCCAATCAAAATTTTGAGATAGCGATTTTCTTCAACGTAGTTGAAAGTTCTGGAAATTAGGTCTTTGAGGATGACAACCCCCCCCCCCCCCCCCAGCCCTCAGGGCAAGGGTTGTAAGTCATGCCCTGGGGGCATATAAGGTATTTTATAGAAAGCATTGTCGTTGAAACTCAAAAAGGGCACATTCGATTGGAAATTGAAAGGGCTAGTGCCCTTTTTAATAATCGAAAGTGATTGGAAGGCTTGACATTTTTATAGTAAAGATCGATGTGGGTACAATGTATTATTCTTTTTTTCTTTTTTTTTAGACCAGGGCACTTCGTATCGAAGGAGTTGTCTTAGGAACTTCGAAAAGGGCTCATTCGATTGAAAATAGAAAGGGCTAGTGCCCTTTTTAATAGTCGAAAGTGATTGGAGGGCGACTAGTCCCCCTCCCACGCCCACCCTCCCATTTGCCCATTATGTTTAAAAACTAAATTTTGTTTTAAGATTAAATCAAATTGCACTGTGTTAATGCTAATTCCCAATAAGGCATCTCAGCAGTATCCCATGAACGACTGAGGGTATTATGTTCAAAATTTCGGGGCTATTTCTGCTCTTAAGATTCAACCAAACCAAAATAGCGTAAGTGTATCCTAGCTATGAAAGAAAGTAAACAGATTTTTTTTTTGCGAATGGTGACAAGTTTTCTATTTCAGGTCAACTAGAGGAGGTATGAAACTAAATTAAACACTACAATTTGTGACCAGATTTTTAAAAGGGTGTATGTTGTTAAAAATTGCTGAAAATTTTTCTCGAACATACAAATAGCAGGCAAAACTATAAAGTCTTAAAAAACGAAAAGATTTAAAGAATTATTTTCTTTTTCCCTGAAAAGACTATGTCAATATAAAACGAACAGAAATTAATTAAAAAAAAACTTTATCCACAAAATAAGTTTTTAAAGAAAAGTAAAGAACTGCATTAAACAAAAAATGAGCAAAAATAAAATAAAATAATCTACCAAGCGTGAAACTACCACAAATCAGCATCGATAAATAAATGAAACCCAAAACGGATAGATATTACAATAAATAACCTAGTCAAACTCAAAACGAGCAGAAATTAACATGAGTAGGGCTCAAAACCCCCTATGTCTTCCCAAGGCCTGAACATAATTTGCACTTTACTAAAAAAAAATACAAATGAATGTGCATTGTCAGTTGAATATACATATACTGATATTTATTGATCAAAATGTTAATATTATTTGATTTATTAAAGTTATAAAAGAAAAAAAATTATATTTTTTTAAGTAAAGTGCAAATTATGTTCTGGCCTTGGGAAGGTATAGGGGGTTTTGAGCCAAACTCATGGTAATTTCTGTTCGTTTTGAGTTTGACTCGGTTATTTGTTGTAATTTTTGTTCGTTTTGGGTTTCATTTTTGCTCATTTTTGGTTTAATGGAGTTCTTTACTTTTCTTTGAAAAACTTATTTTGCCGAAAAAGTGTTTTTAGTTAATAAATAATAAAACATTGGAGCCGTGCCTCTGAAACATCACTGAGAAGTCGATGCGTTCTTTCTCGCAAGTTTACTGGATTCTAAACAAGTACCAAAACCTGAGACATTCCTTATAAAAAGAAATTGATCCTAGGGCTTATCCTGCTTTCAACATTAAAGAATACCCTTAATCAACGATTCAGTTTTTTAAACTTCATTTCTGGGTCGAGAAAATTTTCAGTTAACTTTAGTTTGACTTATTCATGAACATTTCTGGAATATTTTGGGATATTCGAGGTTGGCAAAATTAGCTAAAATTATCTGACATGTTCACTTGATAGCTCCACTGTCTTATCATATATTTTTTTTCGTATCAATGGAAAAATAGACCACACACCATAAACTTTTGTGCATGCTACGCTTTCCACGTACGCTCGAATGGTGCTCACTTTAAAATACAAAATCACCTTTCCTCTTCTTTTCTACACTTTTCTTTCTCGAGTATAATTCAATAGGCTTATCTTAAGGACGGTATTAAATCGACCGTTTTTTTTTTTTTTTTTTTTTTTTTTTTTTTTTTTTTTTTTTTTTTTTTTTTTTTTTTTTTTTTTTTATTTGGCGCGAACAATGAACGGTGAAAAAAAATCCCTGGATGTTAGAGAAAATGTGCTGAATTCGTTTTGCAAAGTTGTGCCGAAATTTTCTTATAAATAAAAGTTGTACAGATGCACAAATTTGAGGAAAATATGCTGAATCCTTTTTCACCGAATCTAGTTTTACTGAATCAACAATCTTGCTGAATCTAGTACAACTTTACCACCCATTGCTACACAAGACCTTGGTAGACTTTTGGGGTTAACTTTCTTTTAGATTTAAGCCAATCAGTCCAAAGCAATAAAGCCCACTCTAAAATATAATTTGACCTCGAAAAACTACTATCTAAAAAAGTTTTATTTGAAAAAAAAAACAAAAGAAATGCAAAAGGGACATTAAAACAAACGGAGATTATTCCGTAGATGAGAGGGCTGCTCCATACTTAACCCTCCGATCTTCACGCCAAAGTTTTATAGTTCTATGCTTAAAGCATGTTGGAGTGCAACAAATGTGGTTAATGAGTAATTGCAAGAGCTTTATTTTACCGATTGCAACATTTGACCTGAGAATGCCAATACCATAATTAAGCAATCATCCGTCTAAAAGAAGAAAAAATGTAAAATTGTGCGTTTTTGTAGATAGTGGGTTGAAACCTATGCAGTGGAGTTATGCGAATTAATATGCTGAATTCTTTGGTATAATGTTCATCGAGGCCACCTATGTTTTTGGGGTGTTTTGCCCTTTTCCAAAAAACAGGTTAAATTTCTCAGGTTCATAACTTTTGATAGGTAGCTTTAAAGTTATTAAATTTTAAATAATTAGAATTACCATCAGAGGCTAATTCTTTTGATCTGTGTACAATTTATTTAAAACCCTTCTTCTAGATTGTTGGTTGGTATTAGCACAGGTCTTTCTTTGCTTACAGCTTGTTATCGGGAACTGTTAGATAAGCAAAAAAGAGGGAAAAGAGTGACTTCAAATACATAAATGAGATCCTAACGACGACAGGAGGAATAAAATGTTGTATTTATTCTAAATTCTAGATTTTTCCTAACTGACAGATCAACTTATCTACCGGATTCTGGCTCAGAAGCTCTGAGAACAGATCAGGGGTGTCAATTCACAAGAATTAAGGGATGGGGGCAAGTGCATTTTTCAAATATCTACGGGGCGCAAATTGTTTTTTTTTGTCAACGATAATACCAAAAAGAGATTTTTCAATTAAAATACCCCCAAACAAGGTATTTTTCAAAATCCAGGGGAAAATAAAAAATATCTAGGAGGGACACAGCCCCCCTCCCAACTGGCACCACTAGAACAGACGACCTTTGATTAAACTAATAATTTCTCCTTTGAGATTGTAAACAGCCGTCGCCGTCACACTGGTCTAATGACAGTAACAAATTGCTGCAACCATTCGGCATTTTTATTATCTCTTTTTGTTTTGTTGACAAATAATAAGTGGTCTTCCGAGATTATGCAAATAAATAAATAAATAGCATGTCAAATACATAATATGGTTATCATGTTTTAATTTTGACAGAACTTCGGAAGGATGTTTTCTAATCAAGGTTTTTCTAGCCATCGAACCTTCTTAAAGCGTCAGCATATATATAGTTCTAACTCTAGGCCATTTTACGTCAGATTTTTCAGTGGAAAACCCCTGTGATTCATTTCTTGATTAATTAAATTGTTTTAACTGATTAATTTATGTCTTTATTTTAATTACGATTTTTCAAAAAATTATTTATCTCGTTTGAATAATTTAAATTTGTTTTTATTTGAATCTTCTACATGTATCCACAAAATGTATAGCAATGACTCCCTCAGAAAGGCTGTTCCACATCATATTTGTCGACGGAAAAGGCCTATGATTTATTTTTAAATTAATATGCTTGATTTTTAATTAATAATTCAGTTTCTTTATCTTTAAGGTTTTTAAAAATTAATTTCTAAGCAACTTGAATTTGTTTTTATATGAAGCAATGACTCAGAAAGGCTTTTCCACAAGTTGACAAAAATGAGCAGAAAGACGTTGCTGTAGTCCCTTATTCTGGCACGTGATTGACGACAGAACTAGTGTGCTCTCCTTTCTATTCTTTTTATTAAGCTTGAAAAGGAAAGGTCTGTTATACCAGGGGCGGATCCAGGATTTTCTTAGGGGGGAGGGGCGAAATAGGTTGATCGATAAACTTGCGTCAGGAGCAAGTTTATTTAACGCAAACTTGCGTTAATTAACTAAATTACACTACTTTAGACTACGTTAGGGGGGGGGGGCGCGACCCCTGGATCCGCCACTGTGTTATGCAGCCTATTTATCAGATTATATCCATGGGTAGCGTTACCTCAAGTTCAACTGAGGGTCGGTCTTTTATGTGCTGAACGTCTTTAAGGATACAGGCTACGTCTATATCCTGATAAATATGAATAAATGCTCCAAAGGATATAATTTTTCTGTACATGAATAATTAGAGCTTCATTATTACAGATTATCAAATATATTTGGAAGTGATATGGTCGAAAGACTTAATGTTCTTACTGTCAGCCCTCCATCCCCCTTTAGCATAATTTATTCCTAAATAGCAGGGGGACTCCAGTTTTATAAAATTTTTAATTCACGACTCTCAAGGTAAAAAAAAAATTAAACCCCATCATAAGGAAGATTCATACAAAACTTCTGGAAGAAATATTCCCAGTACTTTTTACTCAGTTCCAGCTTTCCCAAGTTCACTAGTTAATGATTGCTTCTGTCAATGATGATTTCCTAAAATTTTTAGGCTGAAAAGGTAGCACCAATATTGAAAAGTGGTAATGATTGCTTCTGTCAATGATGATTTCCTAAAATTTTTAGGCTGAAAAGGTAGCACCAATATTGAAAAGTGGTGTTAATAATAAATTTAACAGCTAAAGGCATATAGCCAGTTATGGCCAAATTCGCAGGGAAATGTTTCTGTGTTAGGATTTGTAAAGTTTTAGAAAATAATTTAACAAGTGATATTCAATTGGGTCTTAGGAAGATAAGGACGACGGAGCAAGCATGGGGCTATCTAACCATTATCACATATATAGATTGAGCAATGACTGCAGAGTATACACAACAGTTCTCGATTTTAATTCTAGATTTTTTAGATCTAATATCTCTTGATTTTATCAAGTTTGGTGTTACAGTCAATGTTAGTAATTTCCTATATCATCAATATATCTGAATACATCAATATATCTGTCTCAGTATTTCTAGATTTTATTAGGCCTGCTGATGTAATTAGCCATTACCTTCTTCTATCTAAACGTATCATAAAATGAAATTGAAATCCATCAATATGCTTTTCTGCTTCTAAAATTTTCAATATGTAAAGGTGGACGATTATATATCACAAGCTGGTAATATATTATTTGCCGGTAATATGTATTATTGTAATAATATATATTATTACATATTATTATAATAGTATATAGATTTAAACTTTAGTTTCTTGAGGTTGCAGGGGCAAAAAAGGTACCTAGGTTAGGTTACGTATTTAATATAAGTTATGTTATATTTGAATGCCCGTTGAATATAAGTTATATTTGAATGCCCGTTATAAGTTCCTTCAGGATTTGAATAATGATTATGACCCGAGAGATTTTTCTGTTTTTCACTTAAATTGCCAAGGTATTAGTACTTCTTTTCAGTACCTGGAGGAAATTCTGCAGACTCAAGGTTTACAGGTTTTGGCCCTGACTGAGACATGGTTGAAGTCTCATACGTCATCCCTATTTGATGTTCCTAATTACCAACTGGTTTTAAAAAACAGGGAACTGCACCAACATGGAGGTTTAGCGGCATATATCAAGAGTGATTTTAATGTCTTGCCGATGCCTTCCCTTACTAAACATAAGGAAATGGTGTTTGAGTCGATGGTTGTGAAAGTATCCAAGCAAAATTTTAAATGTGTTCTTGCTATTATTTATCGACCTCCGTCTAGTAGCCTCGTTGAATTTCTGAGTCTGTTAGAAGAGCAACTGGACCTGTTGAGTGGAACAAGACAGCCGTGTTTTGTGTGTGGTGACTTCAATATTGATTTGAAAAGTCTACATTCTAGTCAGAGAGTTAAGAAGTTTCTGGATATGATGCTTAGCTACGGGCTGAAGCCTACTATAAATATCTGTACAAGAATTACTGAGAATTCTGCGTCAATATTGGATAACATATTTGTAAATACTGAATATAAGTCACCTGCTGTTGTGGTTAATAGTGTTTCAGATCATTTTGGAGTAATGATAACAGTACCGCAAGTCCTACAGTTGAATAAGGGACATCGTTGTAATGTCATTAGGCCTATTATTGATTCTGAGGTTGTTGCCCGTTTTAAATTAGAAGTTGATAAGACTGAATTCATATTTTTACAAGAGGAATATGATATCAATCGGAAATTTGAAAAATGGTACGGGACATTAACAGGTTTACTTCAGAAATGTGTTAAACCTAAAAGAGTTTACAGATATGAATCAGCAAAGAAACCATGGATTACTAAGAGTCTACTCTTAAGTATGAAAAGGCGAAACCATTTATATAAGGAATTGATCCAAAATAAAGGGACAACTACTAGGGATGATTATAAAGCATATAATAACATGCTAAATTGTCTCCTTCGGAAAGCTAAAACGGATTATTTTGCTTTTAAGTTTAAAGAAGCTGAGGGAAATCCAGGCAAGACTTGGAAACTTATAAAGTCTGTAGCGAACCCTAGTCGGTCTCCCTCGGAGCTTCCGGACAGTGTGAGTTGCAATTCAGTTTGTGAGCATTTCTCTAATGTGGGCCTTAATGTAGGATCCAGTATCCCAGTCCTGGCTGAGGATGGCGATTTTACACAATTCCTGCCTGATAAGAGCGAAGTATCTGCTTATTTAAAGCCGGTTAAATTAAGTGAGTTGTGTGAAGTGGTTAAAAATATGAAAAACAGTGCAGCAGGATCGGATCTCATGACTGTGAAAGCTTTCCGTGTTATTTATCCTATTGTTTCTAGTCAGTTGGTAATGCTAATAAATGAGTGTTTTAAGTCAGGTATTTTCCCCAATTGTCTGAAGATTGCGAAAGTGAAACCGCTTTTTAAAGGGGGTGATAGTGGGAATTTAGATAATTATAGGGCTATTTCGCTTCTTCCTGTTATTTCTAGAATAATAGAGAGACTAATAAATGTAAGAATGGTTAATTTCCTAGAATCTAGGTCTTTTTTTCGATCTAGTCAGTTTGGATTTAGGAAAGGAATGTCAACTGAGCAAGCAGTGATCTTCTTGACGACATTTGCTAATGATCATTTAGATCGTGGTCTTAAAGTGGCATCCGTTTTCCTTGACATAATGAAAGCACTTGATTGTGTGGATTATGAAATTTTAGTAAAGAAGTTAGATAATTGTGGTATCCGTGGAAAATTTTTGGAACTTGTTAGATCATTCCTGAGTGAACGTATGCAGATTGTTCAAATCGAAAGTGAGACCTCTAGCCCGCAGAGAGTCAAGGCTGGCGTTCCTCAAGGGTCAGTTTTGGGACCTCTTTTATTTTTGATTTATATAAATGATATTTACCGATGCATTGAAGATATAAATAGTTCAGATAAAGGGGATCGCGGTAACAGAATTATAATTCCTAGTTTTGCTGACGATACACATTTTACAGTTGCTGCGAGGACAGAAAGAGAACTTCTACTAGTTCTGAAAAAGGGAATGGAACAAATAGAGAAATGGATGAGAGTTAATAAACTTAAATTAAACCATAAGAAAAGTCAATTTGTGATTTACGGGAGAAGTGTAAATTACTATCCCTGGATAGAGAAACTAGAACTTGATGGGAATGCTATAGAACGTGTCAGAACAGTGAAGTTTCTTGGAGTGATAGTTGATGAGTGCTTGAGTTTCAAAGACCATATTAATCAAATTTCAGCTAGAGTTTCCCG
The DNA here is from genome assembly GCA_027921565.1 of Artemia sinica. NCBI lineage: Eukaryota > Metazoa > Arthropoda > Branchiopoda > Anostraca > Artemiidae > Artemia > Artemia sinica. The sequence goes on from CM051256.1 coordinate 9,134,880, forward strand.
AAATTTGAGAATTATAAGGAAGCTAAAGCGTACTTTCCCTAGACCGGTTCTCAGAATGCTTTATTTCTCCCTTATTCATCCGTATTTGATTTATTGTATATTGGCTTGGTCTTCAACGTTTGTGGGTCATTTATCGCAGATTAGAGTATTACAGAATAAAGCTGTAAGAGTACTTACTGGAGATGATAAGCGTTCCTCGGTTAGAGCAAGGTATGCTGAACTACATATTGTTCCACTATTTGGATTGATTAAGTTTTATAATGCTCTTTTTATGTTTAAACATCAGAATAAAATGCTACCAATTTGCTTTCAAGATTTTTTTCTGCCTGTTTCTAGTTTTCATTCTTATAGTTTAAGACTTTCGAATGAATTCAGACTACCTAAGCCTGTGACAACTAGGTCAATGTTTTGTATCCGCCATGTTAGCCCTCGTGCTTGGAATAGTCTGCCAGAAGGGATAAAGAAGGTGACGGATATTTCTGAATTTAGAAGTATGATAAAAGAACATTGTTATAGGGTATATGGGAGTGAGTGAGTCAGTTCTCCGGTCTCTTTTGCCTTTAGTTTGCTAATGTTTTTGTTTTTTTTATTTTTGTGTTTGGTTGATGGATTGAGAAGGACAAGGATTAATATGTTGAATATTGAGAATTGATGAAATATTATTGAGTAGGGGTGGTATAGTCGCTTATTAGTTATTTTTATGTGATAGGTTTGTTTTTTTTTTCTTTTCATTATTATTTTTTTTTTTTTTTTTTTTTTTTGTTTTTTTTTTTTTTTTTTTTTTTTTTTTAGGCCTAGTTGGGTTAGTGATCTCCTTTACAAGCTTAGCTTCTGGATTTTGTTATTTTTGGTTGATGAATAAACCCTTATTTATTTAAAAAAAAAAAAAAAAAAAAAAAAAAAAAAAATATTTATGCTTTACCCCTACCCCCACCCTTAATGTGCAAATATATAGCCCAAATTTCTTTCTAAACTATTTGATTTTCATCCTATTTTGTTTTATTTCATTAGAAATATGCAAACTTCACTTATCGCGTTTTTATTGAATACTGAACAAGTCCCCAGGTTTTAGCAGTGCAAGGGGTCAATTCTTGGTTATTTAATTTCTTGTTGTTTGGAAATGACCTACATCCATCATGCCCAGGCAGCAGTTTCCACATCGTCGACAGAGCAAAAACTTTACGAACGGGATAATGTAAAGATTCTCCAGAGCCATTGATGCCACACAGGGCTTCAGATTGATGTTTCAGCTGTTGGGTTGTTTTTACAACGGGTGAACAGGCAGGGGGCTTATAGCCCGTAGGCCTCCTTGACTCTTTCTCACAACTCTACTTTTAAAACAATAAACAAATTTAGTGTAAATAGCGGGGCGTTGAGGAGGGGAAAGTCCCTTTCATATACGGAACAGTTTCTGTTCGTTTTAAGTTTTAATGTCGCTCCTTACTTTCAGTTAAAAAAAAAACTTGTTTTTTTATTGATTTCTGAACGTTTTTGAATTAATTGAGGTTTTGATGATTGTTCACCATACATAAATAATTAAATAATTAAAACGAAATGCGCATATTAATTTTACTTTTCCAGATTTTTGTTCCAGTTGTCTAAGAATGACTCCTGAATCACAAAGGCTGTTTAATTAGAATAATAGCCTCTTTTAAAAGTTAAAAAAAACTTTAGCGTCAGAGCGAGCTATTGAGGAGAGGCAACCCCTCTTATATACGTAATATTTTCTGTTCGTTTTAAGTTGTAATGTTGCTCCTTACTTTCAGTTGAAAAAACTTGTTTTTCTTACTTAATTTCTGATCGTTTATTAAATAATTCTAGGAAATCCGGCACCCCTTCATGGAAAATTATCTTCCCCCATGAAAAATTCCTACATGGAAATATCCTCCCATGTAACTTTCTCCCCCCGTCCCCTCCCACCAGAAAAAAATCTCCCCTGAAAACGTCTGTATACTTTCCAATAACCAATACTATATGTAAACAATGGGTAAAGTTCACAACTTGCGGCCTTCCCCCGGGGACTGTGGGGGATTCAGTCATCCTCAAAGACATAGATTTCGAAGACATAGTTATTAGATTAGACATAGCCCTCCAATTTCTTTGTCACTTAAAAGGACACTAGAACGTTTAATTTCCGCTCGAATGGGTCCTCTCGCAATATTTTAAGACTTCTGGGTCAATACGATCACCCCTGGCAAGAAAAAAAGAAACACACATCCGAGATCTTTCTTCTGGCATAAAATACGAAATTCCACATTTTTGCAGATAGGAGCTTGAAACCTCTGCAGTAGGGTTCTCTGATACCCTGAATCTGATGGTGTGATTTTCAATAAGATTTTATGACTTTTAAGGGGTTGTTTCCCCCTTTTTTAGAAGATAAGACAAATATTCTCAGGCTCGTAGCTTTTGATGGGTAAGACTAAACTTGGTAAAACATATATTTGAAATCAGCATAAAATCCCATTCTTTTGATGCATCTATTGGTATCAAACATTTTTAGCTTCGGTTACAATTGAGCCGGGTCTCTCCTTACTTACAGTTGTTACCATAAAGTGTTTGAAAAAAAAACGCTCTACGTCTAGAAGCCTTACTCTTTGCATTCGTTCATACTGGGAAAAAACCCTGCATACTGAATGTTTTTAAACTTCATAGCATGTTTTCCCGGAGAATAAAGAAAAAAAGTTTGCCTGATACAACATGAGCAGAATCAAGGAAGCCAAGGAAGAAAAACTGACAGAGAAGAAAAAGACAAATTAAAAGGGCGTTTTTGGACCAACTTTGCGCGAAACTGCTCCTGGTTCACTGACCTAACTGTGGGAGGATGCAGATTACCTTCAGAGGTAGAACCAAAGGAAAAAATCTCAGTGCAATCGCTTTTGAAGAATAGTCTATTTTCCTTTTTCAGAGGGATATGTAGTACATTCGAAACAGACAACCACAACAAGATAAATAGTAATATACCCTGTCTGTCACGGAGCCCTATTCACACCTAGACGAAGAGATCGAAATGGCATCCCAAGGGTCAGAGGCAATTCTTCTGTCATATCATCTCAAAAAAACCCCATACCTCAATTGTTTCCTCATTCCACGAGCTCATCTTGGACAAAATTAATATAAGAAAATTTTACTTTTCATTCTTAAACAGACACGTCAAGCAAGGGCGGATCCAGGATTTTTTAGGGGGGGGGGGGATAGGTTGACCCGATAAACTTGCGTTAGGAGCAAGTTTAATTAACACAAACTCGCGTTAATTAATTAAATTACACTACTTCAGACTATGTTAGTGGGGAAGGGCGGCCCCCCTCGCCTCCCTGGATCCGCCACTGACGTGAAGGTGTTGTCACCTGGCTATTGCTTCCGACTAGCCTATGTACAGTTTTTAGTGCAGAAAATAGATTTGATTTTATTGTTTTTTAGCACACTGAGTGAGGGATGTAAAGAATTTTGCCACATATTTAGGGATAGACCGCGTAGAGTTCGAAATTGTGCGCCTTATTCACTAGCCAGAACAGTCCATTACATGTCTTAAATTTAATACATCAGGATTTACTTTTAATGGCGGTAATACATCCTTTCAAATTTACTAATAGCAAACTTATACTTTGGGGCTTAGTTGAAACATAAATGCGGCATCATGATTTGATGTAAGCATTGTTGGGCGGAACTTACATCAATCAAGGACAAGTTATTCATTGGTTAAAACGAATCGGAAGCTATTATACTGACTAGACATAGTTCAAGTGGGTATCAGCATACCATGCATACATTTTAGTAACTTATTTTGGCATTTTAAAATGTGTTAACATTTACATAAATTTTAGTAAAATACTACATTAGTATTTTAGCGTTAGTTTATTACACAGATTCATACACCCTGTGAGAATGTTTCAATTATTATAGTTTTTTAGAAACTTCTTTGCTATGTTTTTTTCTTTATACAAAATATCAGGACACAGGCCTACTGGGAAAGTTTCTTAGACAGCGAATAAATCATATGAATGTCTTCAAAAGATCTCTCAATATCGTGTTATATTTTGTATGATGGAAAGGCAGTGTCGTCTATGTCATTATTTACTGTTTTCTTTCTTCTTTTTTTTATTGTTCAGACACTAAACAGTCAAAAATGTTAAGTTTCAAAAAGTTCAAACAAATTTAAATTCAGTACTGACCCTAATTAATTTCAGAATTTAGCTGAATTTGACTGTGAATATGTCTTCCGTCAGCTCACAGTGAATGAATGTCAAGGGATTTATCATCAGTCACTTGTCAATGGATGGCGAAATTTGCTTACTATACAAAAAGACAACTAAAAAATTCAATAACAAAAAAAAATAGACGATGAAGCAAATAATTTATTGCAAATCAATATATTTACTATACGTGGCAAAAAAGGACATAAACAAATCCTCAAAATAACAGAGATTAGAACACAAAAAGACACTCCTTTTTCCACGAAAAACATTTCCGGGTATCAAATTCAAAAAGTGTTTTGCACAACCCAATATATTTCACAAGGGATATTATAAGATCTATAACGAGTTATACTCTTCAAAATCAATTAAATAAACAAAAGGAAAAAACTACATTTCAAGGACTACATGACTAGATAAATAACTGGGAACAGGACCCAATATGCTAAAATACAGTTCAAGGTTCCATAGCTAACAGTAGCTTCGGGAGGAGAGGTGGGGCTAAGAAACCCTTTAAAATTGAAAATCAAAATTGAGATCCTCCCCATGGCAATTAATCCTACTTTATAAACACACCATAGGGTTTGGTATAACATTAGAATATCTCCAATACAGGCTTACAAGAAAGCAACCTGTCTTCAGGGCGGATACAGAATTAATGCAAATGATGCATTCATAAAACTTGGGCTTTCCACCCTCCCCCATCTATGTAATTAATAGGACTTTGATCCTTCGGTGGGTGACATGTGCCTCTAAAACCATCCCTTGAAACCCACCTCTGTCTGTCTTGGTAAATTTTTTTGTTTAAGCTTCATTTCATACCTATGGGTTAAATGTAGTTCAGGTATCCACATTTAAACGGTGCCTTTCCTCCTAAAATAAAAAATCAAGCCAATTCTAATTTAAAACATTAGTTTTCCTTGTAAATTGCTGAAACATTTTGATTCTGTAATGAAAGGTGTTCGAGAGGAAACAGAACGATGAATAGTCGGAACTTGCATAAAAGCCTCATAAAAGGCAGAAAAGGATGCTTAAGTATCACACAAATGGCTAATTTTTCCAGGCAACGCCTCTCTTTCCTTTAAAATGGGGATATTAACTTTGAAAACGTCCCGATAAGATTATGTAAGTCAATCTAGGGTTAGTAACAGATCGACTCTGCTCTCCAATTTAGTCGAAAATAACCAATCAATTTCGGAACTCAGAATTTCAGTATAATCTTAGAGTCAATAAATGTTCTCAAACCGAAAAATGGCCCTATTGTAATAATTTGAAAGTCCAACATATCTGTGTTTTAATTAGAGCTACTGAAATGGAAGTACTTGCGTAAAGGTTCCCTCCACTGGTTAATTAACTAATTAACCAATTGGGAAACCAGTAATCAAAATTATATTACTGGCAAAAATATCTAGCATACCAATAGCTAAAAAGCGCAAGTTGAAGATCGAATTTCCGAATTTTCAAGTTGAAGATCGAATTTTCGAATTTCGAATTGAAGATCGAACTTATTTACGTAGTTCGCAAAATATTAACTAAAATATTAAATATTAACTGGCCCTGCACTGGTCTTACTGGCCCTTTATGAACTTCATTCCATTGATTATCGAAGTGGATTTTAAGGTAACTTGACTTAACTAAATGCCAATCGGTGAAAAACTGCGGGATTTACATCTTTTAGATTGCACACCTAAGGCTGTAACCAGCATTTTTGTTCGGGGGGGGGGGGGGGGGGGGAGGTGGTTCGGGAGGGGGTTACAAAAAAAAAAACTTTAAAAAACGCATCGAATATGCATTTTTGTTAAGTTTTTTTGTGTCAGACAATTAAATCAGGGGGGTGGGGAGGATCAGACCCTCTAATTCCCCTAAATATGGCAATGAGCATGCCTTTGATGTATTAACTGGTCAGTCTTGAATTCAACCAAGTCCATAAAACAAATAGTAAAAAGACTTTAAAATATGTTTCTTGGTTTTGATTTTAGTGCATAAATTAATACATATGGACAGGGCACTACCCAGGATTTTTTTTCCGAGGGAGGGGGTACAATTTTTTTTCCAGGGTGGAGGGGGGGGGGGTTACAAAAAAAAGAAAAACGCATCAAAATTTGTTTATATTCATTTCTGTTACGTTTCTCTACGAGTCGGACAGACATTTCGGTGGGGGGGGGGTCCAACCTCCTAACCCCGCCTCTCCTTTAGATACGGCCTTGCATGTGGTGTATAAACCAGAAGGTTAAAATTTCCGAAGACTGTTTTTTATTCGCTCTTCTACAAAACCTCAAATGTATATTCCAACGAGATCAAGATGTAGCATGAAAACTAGTGCCCGTCCTTCCCAGTTCAAGTGAGCGTAAATGTGAATAATAGCTAACAAACCGCGTGCTAAATGGGGCAAATATAGCTTAAAAGACAAGAAAGAAATAAGGGTAAGTTCAAAACAACGCATTAGCAGCCCTGCGTTTTAGGCAAAATTTTCAAACAGCAATGTACTAGAAAAACGACTAGATAACAGAATAAAAAGACTAGGAAAAAAAATCGAGTTTCCAAATAAGCTCTTTCCCTGTAACCCAATAAATACGCAAAATGACTAGGAGTTTAAGATAAAAACTTGGCAGAGCCCAGGTTATTTCTTATACTTTTTTTTCGTTAAACTGATTCCATAAACGCTTTTAGATTCGGACTCATTATCAAAAACATTTTATTCAATCATTTATTGTGATTATTGTGATTTTGTGATTATTGTGATTTTTATTGTGATTTTCAAATGGCAAAAAATCCATCAACATTTGGCAGAAGCCAATGAATAAACAGGACAGCAGCATTGTGATTTCAATTGAGTTTAAAAAAAAAAAGACTATATTAAGCTTTACACTCTAGGCTGACAGCGCTCATAAAAATAGCGAGATAAAAAGAAATGAGACACAAATGAGAAGACAAGGACGAAACAAAAACGATTAGTTCAACTTGAGTTACTTGTTTCAAGTAAGATATAAAATGCACAGAAACTAAAAGCATTCTATAGCTTAAAGAAGAGGCTGTTAACCAAAAGATAAATTCAACTAAAACTAATAAAAACATTAAAACTAAATGGACAATTAACCCAAAACTCACTGAGGATTCACAACCAAATTAAACCTGGAAACTGAAAACTGTTCTTCTGAAAAAGAAAGGCATACAATTTGTAATTTTTTTTCCCCATTTAAACCCCCCTTTGAAACTGAGAAGTGACAAATTTCAAACCTTCCCTGTCGACACTAAGAAAGGTCTAGGCCATGGTTAAATTGCTAGTTAAATTTTACGGAAGCCTATCCCCCTGTGATTGGGTCTAAAATCAGATTTTAATTATCACATTTTCACAGCAGCATTTTGGAAATACCCTAAAAGAACAGGAATTAGATCCTCGCTTGACTGCTAGACACTCGTCAAAATTAAACATTTAAAAATGCCTTAAATCAGCGGGAATGAGAGCCCCTTTTGACTGCTTGACCCTTTTAAAATAAAGCAGCAAAAGCTTTCAGAAAGGATACTCGCATGGATGGTTTAAAAATGAAACATCTACGAGCATAAGGCCCTACCCCTCCAGATTGGATTTAGCATCACAAACCAAATATCACATTTTCACAGCAGCATTTCGAAAATGCCTTTAATGAGCAGAATTAATCGAAACATGCTCCTTCTAAACAGGGGAATATTAGTTTGCAAAATCGATATTTAAGAGATAATGAGTATTATAAAGGTGATGTTCCCCGAGGGAGGATGATATTTTGTTGACAATATCTGCCCTTCCAAAAAACTATATTTCCTACAAGTAAAAGTCATAATCTTACCCCAATCCCTTTCTACCCCTAAAACTTCCTTGTGGTATGAACCAGCTTCAAATACAAATTACTATATGTTTCTTGTTGTACAAGTAGTAAGTAGGAGTGATGTGGTTATATATAGAATTGTCAGTAGAACATTTAATACTGATTCTAATTATCCAGTGGTAACTACACATGCGAGCTTAGCGTAAAGGAAGTTTGTTAAATTTTGCAGCTCTTTAGTTTTAATAAGCTAAAAAAGGCAATGGATGCACCCGACCTTATTCCTGAAAATCGAAGGCAAGGGTTCAAAAATACTCATTCTCGAATATAATATCCGTACCTCACATATAGTGAGGTATGATAGGTACCTATAGGGACAAGTTGAAAGCAGTCGTCCTCTGTTGGGGTGGAAGGATGCCGTAAGGAAAGATCTAAAGGAAATGGGAATTTCCTGGGAAGGTGTAAAGACGGAAGCTTTTAATAGATTGGGATGGAGGAAGAGCGTGCGTAACTGTGTTGGCCTCCAGCGGCATGGTACTCCGGTGGGTTGTTAGTAGTAGTATTAGTACTACCTCACTTATAAGCGACCCAAAATTGATGAATGAAAAGATTACATCCAGTGGTAAATGGCTTCATTGTATTTCCCAAAACCAAAGGCTTACCTCTTTTTTTTTTTTTTTTTTTTTTTTTTTTTTTTTTTTTTTTTTTTTTTTTTTTTTTTTTTTTTTTTTTGCTAAAGAGGACAAACAACCTTATTTCTTACTTGAAAATCCAAACCAGGATTAGGAATTACTGAAAAGAATTAATAAAAACGTATCTCAATTAGATATGATACCTGGCTTCATGGAAGTACTAGCTACTACCAAATCAGCCTTTATTGCATACGTCTCTTAGCAGTGCAATATACTAAAAGTATGACTACTGGCTGTACTTGAGCATGCCACATGTGGCTCAAAAATTGGAAGTGAAAAAAAAAAATCAACATAGGAACATCAAAATTTGCTATAATGGTCTTATATTGTATTTGCTTATAATATTCAATTTGAGCATTAAAATTGATTATTTTTTTCTCTATTAGCATCAAAATATAAAAATAATTACTTGCTATTATTGAACATGGCAACTACAATTTAAAAACTGGAAGTGAAAAAAATCAGCTTGAAAATATTAGTTTTCCGAAACTGGCCAACACGGCAATTATTTTCAAACGAACTCGCCAACACGGCAATTATTTTCAAACGAACTCGGCAAGTGCAACTCACGTATATTCAACCATTTTATCATTTAAAAACAGGAAAGAAACTTCCTATTTGGCTGCACAAGGAATCGTTAAAGAATAATATTGTAGTGATCTAGCAGCATCCATAAAAAAGGGGGGTGGGCATTATCTCTTGAAATAAAAAGTAAAATACGGGAAAAGTTACTGAAATTTCTCTTGGACAATAAAGAAACAGTAAAAAAAAAGCATCGATAGGAGAGGTTTTTAGTATTTACTAATGTTTCTCGGTAACATTTCATAGTAATTGAAAGAAATAAAAGCACTGTTAATGTTTTAGTACAACAGAAATTAATACGTAATACAGTGAAAGAGCTACCAAAAACAATATGAAGCTGCCCTATTACCAAAGAGTACAGTAGATTCAAACGATATTAAAACATAAAAACTTCCAATTTGAGAAATCCATGACTAGAGGGCAATTTAACTGTCTACCTCCTTGGACTCCAAGCATAGTCCCTATTATATAGCGGCCGGTATCGCCTTGTTCTAAAAAAAAAGATTGTTATTAGAAAGCACATAAGACAACGATTAAGAGCGCTTTCTCATTGTTCACTTCACGAAACTGTTCATGACTGATCACTACTTCTCTTTTCACGCTTGTTCAACTGCGAGTCCATGAGACTTGTCGGTCAACCAATTTGTAAATAATTTTGTGTTAGTGTAACTGTCTGAGCTCTGTAAATTGGGTCACCTTCCCGTGATTCTAGGTGGGCGTGCATCTCAAAAATCAAATACACAAGTATTTGAGTTATTCCCGCCGAGAATCATAGCTACTCCCTCCGTAAACTTAAACAGTATGAAAATATAGATTAAATAAGAAAAAAAAGGGGTTGGCCTGTTCACCTGCGGGGTATGTGCCAGTAATGTGTCAATCCTAAAACTCGGTTACCCGCCTGAGACTTTGGCTATCAATTTTCTATTCACTTCCACCAAATTAATTTTTATTCTATAAATCCTAATTTACCGAATAAAATTCCCTATGTATTTGGTTTACCTGACTCTTTCTGCAAAAACTTCCTAATTTTTCCAGATTTAACCAATAAATTATATAAAAATTTCCCACAATCTTTTTTTGTCAAATTCACTCAGAAGTATAGAACTCAAAGAAAAGTATAGAAAGAAAATTAACAGGAAGTAAACAGTAGCAGAAAGAATAGTATAGAAAAGTATAGAATAAAACGCGTTGAACAGTACATAACTGAAGCCATTCACTATTGGAATATACCCGCAATTCACCATATTTTGTATGGTACATAATAAAAAAAAACCTTTCGACTTTTGCTTCCGCGATATATTTTGGAATTAGGATTTCCAAAGCACTGTGACAAATCAACATATTACAACTGCAAAACGGTAAAAAACACAAAAAACACTACACATTCTGAGACAATATTGAGTGACAAACTTTTACTTCGAATATTAGCATAAAAAAACTACCATTTACGTGTATACTGGATCAATTTTTTTGTTCCCCTTAGAGTCCCTTCTCCAGAAGCTTTTACAGTCCAAACGGGATTTAATTTGGCAAAGGAATACATATTAACTGTAGTATTACCAAATGGAAGTAATCTGTGTATTCAATTACTTGATAACAAAGGAATTATTACAACTGATACATTTGGTAGCTCTAAAAGTCTTTACAATGTTTCTTCTGTTCGCTTTATCAGCTTAATGCTGACGTTTTTTTTTTTTGGGGGGGGGGGGACTCGCCCGTCCGTAAACAATTTAGGAGCGCAAATTTCAAATGAATAAGCTAATAGTTATAGCCATTTTTTTAATTTTTGAAATTTTATTTTTATTAAAATAAAGTAGAGGGCGCAGTTGGGAGTAAGTATAAGCAAATCGAATCCGAAATTTTCCTTTTTCCCGTATCTTCATCACCATTCCTAACGAGATGATCAATAAAAGATAATTTATAATTTTGCAGAGGCTAAATTACTTCTTTTTAAGAAGAGTCACATTTAAATAAACGAAAATTTGCTAATAAATTAAATTTTAGATTGAATATTTTTGGGAGACAGGGGCGGGGGGCTAATCGAGATTTTGCTCCGGGAGCAAAAGAGACCAGAACTGCCACTGCTTTTGATACATCCTGCCTTACCTAAGCTGACAATATTCTTGATAATTACCAATTGTAATTATTAATTATAAAGAGTCAATCTGAAATTGTGCTGTCGCAGATAATTCATGAAGGTTCTTTTTCTTTTAACGTAACTAGTCTTTCGCTTAACATTGCTCGAAGCAAAAATTATTGCGAAAGAATTTTTTTTATGAAAAGTAAGTAATTAGGGTATATGGATTATGGGGGACATTTGTCTCTTCCTGGTTTTCAAAGCCAGAATTGAACAGAAATGATAGTGAAATTTGTTTCAGAAGGTTGTTAAGTTTCAGCCTAAGAAGTTTTTAAATTTTAAATTTCAATTTAAAAGCTGCATCTTTTTTAGGAAAGGAACAATAATTCATAGTCAAACTAAAACACAGTACGATTTCCGTTTTCCATTTTAACTTTCTCAAAAGCCATTAATAAAGCAGGGGTAAACTTGGGCTTGATCTCAAAGCGTATGTCAGAAAAATTTTTTGTCATCCATCAAAAATATGCTGAGTAGCATTTTTAAAAAAATTTAAGAGGCCCCTTTTCAAGGGAGGCTAAGATTGAACTTTTCCTAAGGAGGAAAAGTTTTATGTATTTTCCATACATCAAAGTCACTAGAATATAAGTCTGTAATTGTTACTATTAATCAATTTATGGAGCAGGATTATGAGGAAGCTGATTTTTTTAAAATTATCCTTTAATCTCGGCTTTTAATTTTTAAGATTTTCTCACCAAAAATTTTACGAATAATTTAATTCCCATTGCTATTTACGTCTCCTGTAGGCTACTTGTTATAACATCCTTTAAAAAAGACCAGATAAAAATTTGCATAATGGACTGTCAACAAACAGAAGAACAATAATAGATATTTTATTCTAATCGGTAATAACAGCAATCTAGGAACATCTTTTTTGTTTTTTTGAATTTAAGGGAAAAAAGACAAAAAACAATTTCATCCACTGAAAAGTTCAGGATTTATTTCCAGCAGCCTTTTTTTTCAAAGAAAGTAGGGCTTTTTATCTGAAGGTTCAAAATACGTTAAAATACGATACGTTAAGTACGTCAAAATCCGAAATAAATAAATAGTAATCCACAGTCAAGCAGCCTCATTCATAAAATTTAGAGATTTTATGAATGATTTTATGAATTAAAAAATCCGGTAGCTTTTAGTTACAAGGAATATATTGCTATCAAAACTACTAGGCTTATCTGATATTTTTCATAATTTGGAAGAGAGCAACAATAATTTCAGGGGAACTACTGGCTGCAGAGGCGTAGCTAGGGTTTTCGGTGCCCAGGGAAAATGCACGCCTCCCCCCCCTCCATCACTGCCACAATATAAGTAAACAAAAACTCAGTTTGGTGGGGCACCAAACTGAGCCCCCTTAGAGGCTGCACCTGGGGACAGCCGTCTCCCCCCCCCCCCCCCAAGATAAAAAATAATTTCCTTTCAAGGTGCAGAACAGTTTACTATTTTTGTCGTTGCTCTTCTTCTCAGCAAACACGAAGTATAATTATGTGTAAGATGGCTCGGTATAAACAGAAGCATTTATATTTTAGAAGTCAGAGGATATTTAGGAAATTTTTGGCTAAGAAGTTGCTGACTACTGAATATGATTATGTACTATGAATGTAATGCGAAGATTACCAAGCGTGGCAAATTAAGTCTTGAAGTTCTTGGCCGTACCAGGTATGGAAGACTTTGCAAGACTATGGAGATGGAATAATGGATGAGGCATAGATGATGTGGTGACAAAACTGATAGAAAATATTTCACGAGATCAAGAGGCACAGGTTTGGCAGCCTGAAAAAAGCCTCTCTGACTCGCTGAACATCTACGGGGTTTTAAGGAGACACGTGTTGAAGAGATTTTTTGGGGTGAATTTAACAAAGGATGAGTTAGAACATATTACTAAATCAAGAATGAATGACCACTAGGGGCAAGAAGAAAATAATTGGTGTATAATGAATTTTTTGTAATAAAATTCCAAAAATTAAATAAATAATTAAATTAAAATAAATAATTGGAGTGACGACTTTTTTGTAACTCTTGAAAGGTTCAGACGACTCCTCCGGCTAGCAGAGGAGCACAAAAAATCGAGTCTTGTAATTTCTGTAATGTTTTTGTTTATGTCATGTGAATGAATTAGAATCCAGCTTTTATTTTGTGCTGCCATGGCACTAGGACATTTAGGGCAATAAAATTAATATTTATGATTAGCAAATGAAGTCAAAGGCCGCCAAGAAGGAATAATATGGTCGACTTGTCGTCTACTTGTTTATATTCATGATTTTAAACCAAGTTTTTTTTTATGGCTCATGGTCCAGAATAATGTGGAATTTTATTAAAAAAAAAAAAAAAAATCCGTAGAGCAAAAACTATATAATACTAACAGAGACCAAAACAATTTTTTAAAGCTCTGGGACTATGACTTCCCTCCCTCCCCCCCCCCCATTATGAATGAAATCATGAGGAAAGGAAGAAATACAGGTAAATGAAACCATAAAATTAAGTTTTGACAAGAACATTAAAATTGCCAAGTCAACATATTTGACTGACTCGTTACTAAAGCAGTAGGAATATAAAAGTAATTGAGACCAACTAAGTGGCAACATTGAGACCGATTAAGAAGCAATTTTGAGGCAGTAATAAGACTATGTGATACTGAGTCTCTATATACAATTCTGTGTAAGTGCATCACTAGTACAAATGCTGATATGTGGTGACCAAAAGCAAACTCTCTAAATGACACTTAAAGCTTCACACAGGGATGGAGATACGAAAGGGGGATTTCCTCCTTCCTTAGACTGGTTCGAAAGCCCACCAAAGAAAAGAAATGTGGTCTTCAGGAACACAAGGAAAAAATTATTTAGGCCGGGTAAAAATCTTAGGTTATACCCTTGTTACAAGACCAAGTAACCATCATTTGAAGGAAACAAGCTTTCAAGGCAAATATTCATCTGCCCTGAAATCCAGGCAAAAATCCAGCTATATGTTAGGGACTTTGTTGCTAGATAAGAAAATTTTTTCCATGGATCCAATAAAATCATTAGAATAGCCCAACTTTAGCCACTTTTTAGTCACCCTACGAAATTGACGAATTAAAATTTCCACTAACAATTACATTTCTTCGAGCTCAAAAGCATTCGTTAGCTAGCATTGACTTTGTGCTACGGACTTTGGAATACCGCAAAGGGAATGTGGAAGCATGGAAACAAAGAGGAAGGCAAAACTCTCCTAGTCTTACGCAGATGATTTGAGCATCCTAGACAGAAATGTTAGCAAAATTAACAAATGTTTTGGAGGGTTTTAGGGTTCAAAGTTCAAAAACAGATTTGATAATTAATGTTAAGAAGACTTATTCGCTTAGACTAGGAATAAATAAAGGTAGAGAAGTGACATTAGGAAGCGAGAAGACTGACCAAGTGGATGCCTTCACTTCTCTGGGTAGAATTATTAGAAGAGAACGTGTATGAAGTTAAACTTTAAGAAAGTAGAATAGCAAAGGCCCAGGGTTTTTTACCGTTGAAAAAAGTTGGGGTACTTGTATGATATAACCCCTACCTAAAATTAACCTGATATGTTTCTCTGATTCTCAATCCTAATGAAATATACCTAAGTATGATAAAAATATGATACTTTAGAAACAAATTTGGGCTATATATTTGCACACTAGGGGGGGGGGGGGGGGTAAAGTACAGCGGGTCTGCATGCCTAATGTGTTAGGTACAATCATTCTGAATATTATGAAGTAAGAATTATTTTCTAACTTTACACAGTCCAAATACTTTACCCCCCACCTCCTAATGTGCAAATATATAGCCCACATTATATTTTATCCATCTATTCTGTCACTTTTCTTTGTCTTGTCTCACGCTAAGATGAAAGAAACTAAGGGGAAAAAACCGGTACTATAATGCGTCAATGAATGAACAACCTGATCGATAGGGGCTATAGCATACAGGTAGCAAAGTTTGGAAGAAAAGTTTGTAAGTCTAAAAACTAAAATTAGAATATTGGAAGTTAAGGTAATGACAGTGGTCCAGTATGGTTTTTATCTGGACAGTTTTTATCCAGAGCAAACAGAGAATTATTAGCTAACAAATGAATGGCCAAAAACGTCTTAAATGTCTTCTCAAAATCGATTTCCCCTTTCTACCCAGGGAATGGGTTTTGTACACCCGTACTGTCTCTTAAGTATTAAATTTCTTCAATATTTTCATTCCACTTTTCTAACTTCTTACTCCTTTCCTACGTCAAAATTATAAAAAGTACGCCACGGTTGTCGGTTATTCAAGATCCGTGGTTTCCGCTTGTCACTCTTTCTGCGGGAGATGAAAATACAGGATTTCTTCCTTATTTATATTCTGAACACAAAACCATGGACTCAAAACAGTAAAACAAATTCCAGTCGACACAGAATTTCATGGAAACAAGACTGTTCAAATAAACGAATAAAAATTTGTCAAGATGTATGGTCGCAGTAACGATCTCTGAATGTCTGGAAGCATTTCTGGCGAATGAAAACACCTCAAATTCCTAAGTCCTTACCAAGTTTAACGTTTTCTTTTAAGTATACAGGAAAAATAAATATGTTTTTAGGATCTGTTGCGATTTATTACAAAATAAACACTTGAAAACCGTTCTGAAAATCGCTTTCGCCCCTATGAAAGTGTGAAGCCCCTTAAAGCGTACGCTGTTTATGGCGCCCCTCCGTCCAAGGTTTTCTTTCCGAGAGACGGCCCTTCCGAATATATAGGTGTTCGATTTCGCCAAAGTAACATTTAATGCTGGCACATTCTGTATATCAAACTTAGCGGTTCCTTGGCACATTTCTAGAAATTAAGAGACACAATTAAAAATGATTTTTAGCGGTTCAAAAACCCTCCTCTCTCACCTCGCAACAATGAGTTCATGGAATACAACAACTAACCTTGCATCAAGATCCCTTAAGACGGGAGGAGGCGTAAGGGGTGAAGAGATCCTGGGAAGAGTCGCATATCCTTGGACATGAATGTCCATTGTGTCAGGGGTCCAACGTCCTAATTCAGTAACTGACGTGCGGGTCCTAAAAGAAAAAGATGTTTTAATGAAAAAGTTAGACTTATTTTAACTACATATTGCGTCAGTAACTATAATGAGAGAATCGCAACGTTAAACTGCCCCAATCCAAGAAATTACCGTCGTTCTACCTCCTCTTCAACCCAGGGAAGCTTTTACTGCTTCCGCGTTCCCCAAAATCCGTCCAAGTTAACATTACTTGAACAACAAAATCCCGCACCAATTCTTATGAAGGAGAGCTTATATGAATTTACAAATTTCCGAGTTTCCTGTATTTTTATACATTGTTTTCCCCTTTCGTCTTTTCTCATCTAAAAGATCCCGGTCTATTTTTGGTTCGAATTATTGACTTAATCCTGATTTGCATAGAAGTTGGTTTAGTTCTGGATGCTTTACGATACAATCGAGTTTGACTGTTATGTCAAAAATAGATGATACCTTTCTAACCTACAACAAGACTTGCACGCAGGTTCGGGCATAGGGACTCTCCGAGATACATCCAGAGGATCCCTCGGAAATAGCGACTCGAAGTAAACTTTTGAGCCCCCCCCCTCTCTTATATGCATTCCCCTAATGCCCCCTTAAAAGGCTCAACCTGTGCTACAT
The DNA here is from genome assembly GCA_027921565.1 of Artemia sinica. NCBI lineage: Eukaryota > Metazoa > Arthropoda > Branchiopoda > Anostraca > Artemiidae > Artemia > Artemia sinica. The sequence goes on from CM051256.1 coordinate 9,151,909, forward strand.
TTATTACCATGTTCTAAGGACTATAAAGTGACTATATCTCTTCCTTTGAGGGTACATTTAATTATTCAGTCAATTGTAAAGGTGAAATCAAAATGGCAAAAAGCCAACAAACAGTAAACTTCAACCAGAGTGTTTTCTTAGTTATTGTTATGATTTACGACCTTATTAGTAAAATTTAATTTAAAAAAAAACTAGTTTTTTTAGCTGAGAGTAAGGAGCAACATTAAAACTTAAAACAAACAGAAATTATTCCGTATACGAAAGGGGTTGTCCCCTCCTCAACGCCTCGCTCTTTACGCTAAAGTTTTTTATTGTTTTAAAAAATAGAGTTGTGAGAAATAGTCTAACTTTAGCGTAAAGAGCGAGGCGTTTCAGTTGACAAATTTGTTTATTTTTTTATTTAATTTCTGATCGTTTTTTTAAATTATGCTGGGAAATCCGACACCCCCTTCATAGCAATGTTCTTTCCCCCATGGAAAGATCCTCCCACATAAACCCCGACCCCTCCCCACACTACCAGAAAAACATCCCTCTTGAAAACGTCTGTATACTTCCCAATAACTAATACTATATGTAAACATTGGGTAAAGTTCATAAATTTCAGCCCTCCCCCCGGAGACTTTGGGGGATTAAGTCATACTAAAAGACACATTTATTATATTTTTGACCATGCTGAAGAAAATGGCTATCTCAAAATTTTGATCGGGTGACTTTGAGAAAAAATGAGCGCGGGAGGGGCCTAGTTGCCCTCCATTTTTTTGGTCACTTAAAAAGGGCACTAGAACTTTTAATTTGCGTTTGAATGAGCCCTCTCACGATATTCTAGAACCACTGGGTCGATATGATCACCCCTGAAAAAAATAAATAAATAAACAAATAAATAAACACGCATCCGTGATCTTTCTTCTGGCAAAAAATACAAAATTCCACATTTTTGCACATAGGAGCTTGAAACCTTGGGTTCTCTGATACTCTGAATCTGATGATGTGATTTTCATTAAGGTTCTATAGCTTTTAGGGGGTCTTTCCCCCTTTTTTCAAAAATCAGCCAAATTTTCTCAGGCGCGTAACTTTTGATGGGTAGGACTAAACTTGATGAAACTTATATATTTGAAATCAGTATTAAAATTTGATTCTCTTGATGTATCCATTGGTGTCGAACTCCCGTTTTTTAGAGTTTCGGTTACTATTGAGTCGGGTCGCTCCTTGCTTACAGTTCGTTACCACGAACTGTTTGAAAAAGAAACATGGAGATTAGTGTCATTTACTTCCTTGTCAAAAAGAGTGTTTTAATTCCATAGATTTACTTTTGTGGGGTATTTTTTCAAGTCGTGACGTATTTCACATTTGCGACATTATTACCAAAAAGAAAGATTACTATCATATACTTCTGTGTTGATACGAGCGCTGTATTTTCACTGCTTTGCTTTCGTAGCGTATTTTGTTGAGTTGTGAGATATTTGTTACGCATTTTATTTTTGTGGTGAAAATCAAGTATTTTGCAGTAGGCATCAAGACAAGGGTAATTGTAGGGAAAAAATTGGCTAAATTGTAGGAAAAAGGCCAAGACATAGTCCGAGTAATTGAGAGGCAAAAATGTTCAAAAGGCACGTTACTGCTTACGTAAAACGTTACTGCTTAAGCTTGAGTCAGGAATACCAAATATCCCGTCTTTTTACCAGCTTAACCTTAGAAAAACCTTAATTAAGCCACTTTATAAGAAAGGTGATAAAAGTGAGTGTAGTAATTATCGAGGCATTAGTCTTTTCTTTTGTATTAGTTTTATATTAAATCAGGAGTTAAGCAGGGTTGTGTTCTATCCCCCTTTATGTGGATTATTTTAAGGAGTGGATTATTTTAAGGAGTGGATTATTTTAAGGACTTTTTCTTACACAGGGAAGGCAATGGGAGGCCGCGGAATCAAATGGGGAGGAAAAAGTCTCCTGGACTTGGATTATACTGATGATTTAAGAATCCTAGAGGAAAGTGTGGACAAAATGAATGAACTTTTAGAGGTTTTGCGAGTTCAGGGTGTTAGAATAGGTTTGAAAATTAATGTTAAGAAGACAAAGTCACTAAGGCTAGGAATAAGTGAAGATGAAAAGGTGGCGTTGGGTAACGAAAAGGTTGATCAGGTGGGCAGCTTCACATACCTTGGTAGTATTATGAGGAAAGATGGTGGGAGCAGTGAAGATGTTAAAAGAAGAATAGCCAAGGCTAAGGGTGTTTTTTCAAAGTTAAAAATACTTTGGAAGAATAGGAAGATCAGTCTGCAAACCAAGATCTGAATATTAGAAGCTACAGTGATGACAGTGGTAAAAAATGGCTCTGAAGCATGGGCGTTCCGAAAAGCGGATGCTAGATGTTTTCCAGAGAAATTGCTTACGGATTCTGGGTACCTGGCTGACTGACCGTATTTCAGACAATACGCTGTACGAAAAATGTGGTTCAATACCGCTCTTCGAAATGAAAGAAAGAAAGCAAGGTTATAATGAAAGAAAGGTTGAATTGGCTAGGGCACGTTGTGCAGACAAAGGATGACAGATTGCTTAAGATTGTCCTGTTCGGCCAACCGTCTAGGGCTAAACGGAAAGCAGGTCATCCTCGTCTGGGGTGGGAGGATGTCATAAAGAAAGATTTAAAGTAAATGAGAACTTCCTGTGAGGGTGTAAAAAGGGATGCTTTGAATAGATTGGGATGGAGGAGGAGGAGCGTGCGTAGCTGTGTTGGCCTCATGCGGCTTGGTGCTGCGGTGAGTTGTTAGTAGTAGTAGTAGTAGTAGTTTACCAGCTGTTGTTTATATCCGTTGTCATTCGGTAAAAACCTGAGCCCGTAAACTCTTCTATGTTATCACACCGAATATCGATAAAATGAAAATCGATTAATCTGGCAAAAGAAGCAAGGAACCATAAAATATACACTTGTTTTCCTTCGTTTTCGTTTAGTAATAAGGTAACTAATGGATTTTCAGAAAAAAAAAACAGCAAAAAACCGCGAGGGCTTTTGCAATCAAATTTTTCCACAACTATATCTCACTTTCTGAAATTAGTAAAACAAATTCATATTTATTTAAAATATAGCAATTAAGTACAAAAAATAACAAAAAGGTAACAAAAAAGGTATATAATAGTAAAAAGAAAATTAATTAAATAAACTAACACTTATCATATCTATCTCTAAAACGAGACGTCAGTTTATGACAGTTTATATTAAAACATATATCAATTATTGAAGTGTCTTGGAATCTCGTACCAATGGGATTTATGAAGCTTAGGGTTACTTGTGCTCGGGTAAGTTAGGCTCGGGTAAGTGCTCGGGCGAGTTAGGCTCGGTTATGTTAATTCCGGCCTACGTCTTAGTTACATGAAATTGGTAGCTTTCAAAGTTACATTTAACAAGCTTGTTTTGGCTCGGTTTTTCTTCGCAGTTGCGCTACTTATGTATTATATAATACACATTCGAGAAGTGAAGTTTGGTGAATGCTAATGAAATAAAACAAAATATGATGAAAAATACAATACATTAGTAGCAAAATTACGGAAACTACAACAAACAATTATGGAAGGGGGGTCACCCCGACCGCATTATATTAAACACGACCTAACTAACCTAACCTAACCAAAATACCTTCTAAATATTTAATTAAAATATAGCTATAAAGTAGTTTCCCACCGACCGAAGCTAATTGTCTGGTATAACACACAATTCTGTCTCAAGTTCGCAATAAAAGTTCTTCTCGTGTATATTAGAGCCGTTCTTTTGCAATACGATCTTATATCTATGATTTCACATTTTTCTGCAAACATTTCCGTTCTTTCAACTCATCTTTGTTCTAAGATCTTACAGCTCACTGATATTAGCAAAAAAATGTAAAGAACGCCATATTTCTGCCATATAGAACAATGATGAGAGAACTTTGATGACACACTCATCATTGTTCTTTGATCGCTGATCAGAGCACAATGATGAAAGATGTTTGAAAAAAAAAACGCTATAAGATGTAAGACCTTAGTGCTAAGATTTCACTTTTAAGCGTTCTTTGTCAAAAGATGTAAGATCTTAGTACAAAGAAGAGCAAAAGAACGGCCCTATTATATAATACATAAGTACCATAAAAAGTCCCGCATGTTTTTACGTTTCCTCAACAAAAACTGTTTGTCTCCACATATGTAGACACATTTGTCTACGCCCATCTCAGTGCAGTTCGCAAAGGCCAATTACTGTTGCTTCGGTTCTCGGTAAAATTTTGAAATACTAGTTATTGACAGTGTTTCCACTTCTCCCGATTTTTCGGGAGATCTACCGAATTTCTAATCAATCTCCCGACAAAAAAAGAAGATGCCGAATCTCCCGAAAATCTCCCGAAAACTTAATCCCCGGAAAATTTTACTTTGTGGTCATTCTTTTCTTTTTTTTTTACCTGGCCGTTGCCTGTGGTCTTTTAGGGATTTTTCCTAACGTCCCAGACAATTGAGGCACCGCAATTTGAGTTTCTTGGCATAGGTATGAAAATTTTCCATTATCCATTCCACAGTGGTTGCATTGGTTTTCTGTTTTTGATCATTTAAACACCTTCAAGGTTTGTAATTAAATAATTATTTTCAATTCATAAACTAACCACAGGTGTTGGCTTGCACCAAGAAGATGGGAACTAGCACTATGTAGGTCCAGCTGATTCAGTAGGTTCAAAATGATTCAAAGTTAATACAAATTTAAAGAAATATGACAAAAATTAGACTTTGCCTGCAAATGCTCTGTACAACTGAAGGAGTTTTGCTTCAAATAATCCAATACAAAAAACAGAGACGAAAATTGCAGCATTTTGAAAACAATTTACCATTTTTCCTGGTTGACAAGTTAGTCCCATTCCTGAAAAATATGCCGCTTAAGAATGTTACTGATAAAGTAAGATTGGGTAAGCAGAAAGTGACGAATATAGTCCGCCAGGACCTGTCAGTGTATTATAAAACATAAAATCGCGACGAAATGATGAAAATGAGTACAATTAGTGGTCGATAAGTGCCATTGACAAAGAATGGTGGTAACATTCCGATAGTGCCAATGATGATGAAACAGTGACTCTGACAGCCGTGGATTACTGGAAATCGGCTTTGAGTGCGAGACCACCGTAGAAACCAAACTTAGCAAAGTTTGTACAATACTTGTTTTGCTTGCCATTTTCGAACGTAGCTTCAGAAAGACTGTTCAGCTTACTCAAGAACTAAAGACAGACAGAAGGAATCATTTGGTAGCAGTAACTTTGGCTTCCACAATTCAGACGAAACTTGAAATGAAACAAGACCGAGTTACAGCAGACACACTGACGGTTGATAGGCATTTCAGACAGAGGCTAAAAGGAGTAGTAGCGTATGCCAGCACTGCTGAGTTACTGCATGATCAGAGGAGGCTGCTCACATAAAAAGCCATGCGATAGACACATATTATGAATGTAATGCGGTATATGTATCTGAAAGTTTTGCATTTTTTATACTTTTTTTCAGTTATATCAATGCTAATGAGCTGCGATTTTGCGTTTTCTCTTTATCGTTTGTGAATACCTCTGGGGATGGTGGGAAAAAAAAAATTATCTACTTAACTCAGACTCAATGGTCAAAGGCCTGGTGTCCATAGTTCATCCAGATTTTTTGTCCCCAACCTAAACTTAGTGGGCTGTCATGTGGGATCTGAAAGGGCGAGAAAAAGTAGGGGTCGATGAAGAAAAATGTCTTATTTAAACAGCTTTAGAGTCTGAATGAAACATAACAGCAGTTAGTTTCAAAATTAAATACATTTCAAGCTTCTAACTGCTTCCTTTAGTCATGTTTGACACTGTTGATCGACAAATTTTCTTTCCGGAATTCCAGCTGGCTCCAGTAAATCTGCAGTCCAAACATTTAGAATGCGGTACTTTATACTCAAATCGCTCGAACACCTCCAAAAACTCAATACAAAATACAAAAACTGAAAATTCTACCAAATCCGGAGATCCATCTCCCGATTTTCTCCCGAATCCTGAAAGCCATCTCCCGATTTTCTCCCAAAAATTGGCAAGATTTTACAGATTGTTTGAAAAGATAAGTGGAAACACTGGTTATTGATGAGACAAACCGAATGTGTAACAAGTCCAGCAACCGGTTTGGGTTCAAAAAGGGCAGAAGTGAAGAACTTGTGCACCATCTTATGTGTAATATCCCTCCGGGGTGGGATTGAATTGATGAATTTACTGTTATTGCAGGTTCATATGTTCAAGTTCAATCATCTTATTATTCACATATAAATGTATATATTTGACATAGGCCCAGGGGGAGACAGGCTCGAAAAACTAGGCCTAGACAAAGATACAATAACAATTTACACTACAATACGAAGATAAATACGACGGCAAAGATGCAATAACACAAGAATAATATGAAAGTAGCAGCTAGCCCAAGATCCACAAATAAATATAAAACAATTTGAATATTACTAAATATAAATTAATACTAGAAGATAGCCGAGAGGCCCACAGTCACCCAGAACAACAAACCATACATACAAATAACTGTGTCTTATTACAAGACAATTAATTAAAAGTAATCCTGAACTAAATGAAATTTAAGATTCCTTTTTATTAAATGGATAGAAGAAAATTTATGAATAAGATCCTTGTGAGCATCCCAGCACTGGGTTATTGACACAAACGGAGCGAATTTGGATCTCTCAGTGCTTTACTTGTCAATGTAGATACTCTTTTTTTATTGAGTGTTATAATGATGTAAATCTTGTGATTAGGAGAACAAACTTTGATGAGGTAATATGGCGGTAATTTCTTAATGTCATAATCGAATCTGAAAAGGATAGCTTCAAAACTAAATTGTTGAGAAACTGGAAGTATATCTAGATAAGTATATAAAGATGCTGTAGAAGACTTATTTGGAAGTGCAAAAGGTGACGGAATAAAAAGTTTGAGGATTCTTACTGCTTTATTTTGTAAAGTCTGTATTGGTTTAATATGGCTTTTAAATGTAGATAAATATACTAGAGAACAATAATTAATATTAGATTGAATCAGAGCAAAATAAATGCTTCGTAAAGCAGAGTAGGGCAAATAATGCTTCAACCTCCGCATTAAACCAACATACCTTGAAATCTTTAAGCGTATATTTTGAATGTGTGTTTTAAAAGATAATCTTTCATCAATCATAAGTCCAAGGTACTTTATCACATTCGCCCGAGATATTGATAATAGATACTTTGAAGAAGTAACTCGGAATGTAGGTATTCGAATCCGGCCTTCGTAGTCAACATATGATTTAACATAATATGGTGTATGTTGTATATGTTACGTCATACGGTATGTTATGTGGAACTGTTCCGTTTAGCGTAAAATGAACTTTGTGATGCTTTACGATATTAGTATCCATTTGATGTTCTTCTTGCATATGTTTGTGCATTTCTTTCTTTTGCTATTTTTTCCTTTTATTACTCCGTTAGTGACATTATGTCTTTTTAGTGGGAGATAAAGCTCATTCATTCGTTCGTAAAAAATCGAATGTATATCTATCTGTGGGCGTGTCCTGTATGCACTACTTCAATATTCATCCGATCGCCAATAAACTTTGACGGTTGCTTCCGTTCATATTATTCACATATTCTGGACATTATTCACGACACCCGTCGTGCGAGTTAATAATCCTAGCATAATTTCTCAAATACTTTTTAAATTCAAAAATACGATCGTTATTTTACATGTGGGGAAAATTTTTCTGTGAGAGGAATTGTCAGGAAGGAATTTTCCGCGAGGGGGCTTTCCGGATGAGAATTTTCTAGGAGGGGGAGGGTCTCGGGGGAATTTTCTGTAGAATTTTCCGGGGGGAAGAACAGTCCGCGGGGAGAATTTTTCAAATACTTTAAGTTTAAAAATACGATCACAATTAATACGGGAAGGGGGATTTTCCATAAGGTAGAATTTTCCGGGGGAAGTTTCTGCAGAGGAGATAGTTTCCGCGGGAGAATTCTCCTTGAATTCTCTTTCTTTTGAAATCGCAGCAACGCGCGCCGGGCAAGCTAATTTTGAGTAAATATCAAGTCGATAGCCCAATTTGAAGTAGGGATTTCGACAAGCCTTTGACAGCCCTCCTTAACGTTTGGATGATTAGATGTCGCTTCTTGTGAACATGTTATGTTTATTGTATCTTCAGAAACTGTTTGGCTTTTATTTTTTCTTCCAGTGCTGTACTTTTTCTTCATATAGTTGTTAAGCGGGCTTCTATTAAATTCACTAATTGATATTTACACCCGTATCTTAGAAAATTGTCTTGGAAACCACATTCTTATTTTTTGTCGTTTTAAACTACAGAGTCTAACTGCTTTAATTTAAATTAGGTTTTGCCGTAAACAAACAAACAAACAAGGAAGAGACAGACATACAATGCAGAATATTTTTCATTTGCCTTAGTTTCCAACTGATGCATCCTATGGAATTTCATAAAATACTAACGATATAAAAAAACACCGACTAAAAGGTTAGATTTTATATATATATATATATATATATATATATATATATATATATATATATATATATATATATATATATATATATATATATATATATATATATATATATATATATATATATATATATATAATATATATATATATATATATATATATATATATATATATATATATATATATATATATATATATATATATATATATATATATATATATATATATATATAAAACGAAACTACGACTTACTTTCTAAATACAGTACAACAAACTGGTCAGACTTATCACCAAAATGTGATCTTCCATTTATTTATATTAAATATTTGCATTTATTAATTATTTATTGATTTGCATTTATTAGTACAATAGAAGTATTTCTATAATATTTGCTTTTTCTGCATTACACCAATATTTTAGAAAAGTGTCTTAGAAACAACATTCCTTTCTTTTCATCATTTTAAACTGCTTACCCTGCTACATTTCTTTCTGTTATTCTAGTTTCCCCTTATTTGAAATAGCTGTCTTTTCCCCTTCAAGAAATACGAAAGATAAAAGTCTTTTCATGTGTCTTGAATAGTCCGCAACTTTCCCGGTTCTATCTTCTAATAGACTCATAAGCGAACGATTATCGTTGTTTTATTTTTTCCCCTCTCTATAGGTCTTTTATCGCTAAGGTGTTAAGCGTTTCTATGATTCCCCCACCAGGTCGTAAAGTAGTGAACTGATTAGAGATCTAACAAGTCTTTCTAAGTTTAGTCAACTGACTGAAGGAAGATAAGAATTCTGTTGTAGCGTTTCTTTTTATTTTCATCGAAGTCGTAGAAAACTTTTTTTGCGTTTTCTAAACTTTAACGACTTTGCAATTTTGATTACTTGAATGTTGAACTATTCTGATGCTATTGGGAGAGTATTTTGACTACTTATTTTAACTTATTTGAATATTTGATTTGATACTATATTAGGTGCTTGTTAATTATACGGAACACATCCAAAAAGTGAAGTTAGGTTAATCCAAATGAAATTATAACAAAATATGATGCAAACGTAATACTTTATTAACAAAATTATGGAAACTACCGCAAAGAATTATGGAAATCAGGCCGCGCAGAACGCATTATATTAAATACCTAACTTAACATAACCTAACCCAGCCCCTAACCACCTCTGTATATTAAATATTTAATTAAAACATACCTACATCGTAGTTTTTTTTACTCAAAATAAGCAAATCATAACCGACTGCAGAGAGGCAAACCGGTTTTGTCGGATCCTACCGAGCAAAATTCTTGAGTGTGTCCCGTATAATTAACACGTACCCTATATTATGTCTCTCTTACCAGGTCGTATAGTCGTTAACTGATTAGAGATGAAGAAACCCCTTTTTTCCAATAGCAAGGTTTTCATTAGAAATGTAACAATTCTTTCCATGTATAGGAAGCCAAATATAGGCATCTTTTATCTTCTAAGTCGTACAAATTTCCTTAGCATTTTCTAGACATTTACAATATTAGGGGATCCTTTTATGAATTTTTTTTTTTTGTCAAACTTTCAGTCATCTTCATACTAAAGGGATACTATTACAGGAACATAAGGATATTATTTCGATAGTTTCTTTGGTTCTCCTACCAAGTTGTGAAGTGACTAAAAAATAGTCGCCTAAAAAATGCCCAAATTTTCAACGCCATAGCCTCAAAACTCCTGCTGCACTCTTCTGAGACGTGGCAGCTAAGAAAGGTCGATGCCGCTTAAACTAAACACCTGTATTGGGTTGATAATTGCAAATTGTATGACAACATCCGTAACACTGAGATCCTGATTACCATCAAGCTGGCGAATCTCTTTACTCAAGCAGAACACTGTCCTTTGAGGTGATTGAGGTGATACGGCCACCTACTCCAGCTCCCACCAAGTTATCCCGCCAAGTAATCATCAAGGATTTCAATCCCTCGCAAAATGATTGACACTGGCCTTAATAAAGGCCACGCAACAGAGGGGCTGATGCGGTAAACCAACGCCTCTTCGGCCGTAATACCAACACAAATGAAACCCCATCCTCTCAGCCCCGACCAAGGCCATTCGGAGAAAACTGACAGTTCTGTCAACTAGTTCCTTCTAAACCCTGTTGAATAAGACCATTACGTCGTTGAATAAGACCATTACCCTGACCATACCCTGTTGAATAAGACCATTAAGTCGGTCAAAGACAACTATCTGGAATTCAGAGCAGCCTTTAGAAAGCTCAACATTTTTTTTTTTTTGGGGGGGGGGTAAATATGCGGTCAATTTAAGGGCAAAAATGTAAAATAGGTTTTTACAATAAGAAATAAAAATTTGAAATTCTCTTATGAGGGTTAAGGTTTGTAGCTAATAGGAGAAACTTAGCACAAAGCTTCTAATATTCAAGTATTCATATGGCTTCTTGTCAAGGTACTTTAATAACATTCCAGTACAATCTTGGCAATGCTTCAGGCACATGTGTTGAAGAGCCTTTGGTCATGGCCCCATCCCCCTAAAAATTTAAAGCCCTTCCAAAAATATATCTCTACCCCCTCTCCAAGTACTCTTCCCCAAAAAATACTCCTACGCACATACAGGTCCGTATCCAGGATTTTTTCTGGGGGAGGGGGGGGTTACAAAGAAACTTTAAAAAACGCATATACAAATTTATATGCATTTGTTTTACGCTTTTGCGAGTTGGAAAAACGTTCTGGGAGGGGGGGGGGGGATTCGTTTATTTCGTAAAAGTTGAAATATACAATTTGAATCAAGTTTCAATCTGACCAACCGAGTTCAGTTTTTTATCATCTGTTCGTTTTGTTTTCTGCCAAGTTTTATAAATTTTAAGAAGATATTCTTTTTCAAATGCGATATCCTTGTTTTAGGAAAAGATTCATTTTTTATGAAGATTAAACGGTAGCATCATCACAAATTGTACTATGAATTGTTTTCACGCGGTAAAGAAATAATACACAAGAGAGAAAAAACATCAAGCTAAATCACAGGCCAACAAACTGAAAGAGGTATGTCCTATCCTAGTTTTCGTAAGAAAAGTCGATACAAGGAAAGGAAGAGAAACAGTGAGCAACAGCCACAATGAACTAAAAACCTATAAAACAACCAAAAGAAAGTTAGTGGTAGATCTATCCGATCCACCCACTCTCAACCCCCTGTGAGGCGTGAGTGCAACACACTTTTACATAGTTTTAGATTAAATTTATACAAACATGTCGAAAAAGAAAGCTAACAGTGACGCAAATGTATGTTTTAAAGTTATATATTTGGACAGCTAAATTCTAAGCAAGTTCCAGTACCGCCCTTCTGTGAGTCTTTATAAAAAAAAAGAGAAAAAAAAGAAAAAGGAAAAAGCAAAACGTAGTCCCCACCCCCTTCTCTCTCCAAACTTCTAGATATACCACTGAAGGACGTAAATTCGGTTTAGATAAGGTGCAACAGGAGGCATGTGAAGGGAAATGAACAAATTCGAAGTGAAGTAAAAGATAGAAACAAAATTAGGAATCTCTTGATTGACACACCGGCAAGAAAATTTTGAGAAAAGCTTCCCAGGTGCTGTTGTGCTCATAGTTATATCAAATACACTACTAAATAATGAATATACTGCTAAGATAACTTTTATTGGTTACATATTTCTTTTGTTTGAAGTCTGCACTTACTAATGGCGATTTTGCCCACTCTCGGCAGTTCTGTGGATGTTGTGTTTGTTTTTTTTTACTTATTTTCCCTTGCGGCTTGACAATGATTTAAGGGTAAGCCTTCATTCAAGTCCCTGCTTTTAGTAGTGTCAGTAAAGAAGCAGTCGTTTCCCTCTTAGATTCTTCTATTTCTATGTATTAGGAAGGAAGAGTAGCTAGGGATGATCGTAAAAAAGGGAGGACTCCTGTTACGTTTATTTAATTGAAAATAGAAACTATTGATAAACCTGGGCAAAAATTTGGATACCAATCAACACCTAAGCAGGAAGTCCCACTAAAATTAGTCAAAGTAGCCCACGTCAGAAAAATAAAAATGAAGAATACATTTTGGGTGCGACCTCTCCCTTTGGGGAGCGGGGTGAACCCTCTCCCCAAACCACCAGAAAAACTAATCTGAAGTTTGAAGGATATGATTGTTATTATCGATATGGTGCTTAAACTATGAAAGATGTAAAAAAGATAGAAAGCAATAGAAAGCAAGGAGAGATGAACGAAACTGAAGGAGGGAGAAGATGATCTCACCGAAAAGGGCTGGCTGTCCTCTGATACGAAATAAGCCCATCATAGCTTGGGACTGAGAGCCGGTGGAATTCAGGACTCCGCCGCCACTGCCTGCGCAAACAAAAAATAAAAAGCGAACAAAGCGAACAAAATTAAAATAATATGGTGAAAGCAAATGGGTACAATATACCATGCATAATTATAGAACTAGTCCTGAGAGCTAAGGTGACATTAATAGCGTGTTTAAAATCCAATTTACGAGCTCTGTACAATTATACTCATTTTTAGTAAGATATATGAGCTTTATACTTGCCAAATCGAGTTGCCCATAAAACGAGAAAGCATAGAAAATGAAAAAGGAACATATTCCGCATTCTGGAACAAAAAACGTTGCTGGAAATCAAATTGTGTTACTAAATTATATCAAACATATCAATATGTTTCACATATAAAACATATCAAACATATCAATAATACTGAGGAACCACGATGAGATTTACCTACTTGCGGACCCTATGCAAACATCACCAGAGTGCCCTAATTTTTTTTTTTCTAAATGTCAGCGTGTTTCAATAGTGAAGCTCGGTACGCAAACTACTATTGAATGTTCCACATTAAGTCAGATCATTTTGAACGTATGGTTGGGCCTCCAGAAGAATATTATGTAGTATTCTGTTAGCAAAAAAAGTATGCAGAGAGGGAAAAAAGTTGTATCCCCAAAAAAATTATTTCCATGTCTTTGCGCAGCATATGCATTGCAGAACGCTGCAACAGCTTTCTTAAAACGCAATATCTTCTGATGACATTTGGTTTTAATCAGAATGACCTAATCACATTTGGTTTCACATTTATCACATCACAATCAGATCACATTTCACAATCACATTTAATCACATTTGGTTTTAATCAGAATGACTTAATCACATTTGGTTTCACATTTATCACATCACAATCACATCACATTTCACAATCACATTTAATCACATTTGGTTTTAATCAGAATGACCTAATCACATTTGGTTTCACATTTATCACATCACAATCAGATCACATTTCACAATCACATTTAATCACATTTGGTTTTAATCAGAATGACCAATGTGACTTTAATGGTCCGTACCCCTACTGCTGCTTACACAGAAGAAGGCAAGAATTGTCACAGAACCTCTTCCAGAGTTTGGTAATTGCGTAGGTCATAAAAGCTCACCTTCATTACAGCCCCGAAACCATATTTTTACAGTAGTTTCAAAACTATTTTTAACGTTCTATTAAATAAAGAACAAGGCTTCTCAATGAGCGATGTTACTTTTCTTTGTTCGAATAATTTTAAGCTGCAAAAAACCTTTCAGAAACTTTGGAATTTTCCTCGTTTTATTTAGACAAAACCAGTTCTTTCACAAAGCAGGGGGCTATTTGATAGCATTTGCGAAGAAGTTAATAAAGCGGATACGACTGGATATCGATCAGGATCAGTCTGTCAGGACCAGACTGATCAGTAGATATCGATCAGTCTGTTGTACTCAACCCTTTGAGGGGGATGTTTAACTTTGAAAATTTAACGCCGAAAAAATACTTTGATGTGTTGAAACTTTGATGTTGTGATGGAGGATGTTTAAAAACTTTAATCTTTGGCAATTAAAAACGAACAGAATTAATTAAAAGAAACTTTTCAAAAAAGAAGTTTTTCAAAGAAAAGTAAAAGCCCGTATTTAACTTAAGACGCACAGAAACTAACTCCTATAATATTCAAACTCAAAACGACCAGAAATTACTATTAAAAAATTAATGAAGCCCAAAGCAAATAGAAATTAAATGAACAATCATAGCAAGCATACAAATAACAGGTACTAATTTAAATGAATAAATATATCTTAAACTGAGTAAAATTAAATTGAAAATTCAAGTCAAACTTAAAGTGAACACAAATCACTACGAACAGTAGTTTGGCTACTGTCCCGTTCTGCATCCACAAATCGTAAAAATCTAAAGCCTACTGCGTCATTGGCGCTTTACTAAAAACGAATTATATTACAAATATTTTCTTTTATATTTGTGCGAAGGAAAAAACTTTTCCTTTTTGACTCTTTTTAAGAGTCAAAAGGGGTCAGAAGGTAATCAGTCTCCCTTCTGCGCCTTTTCTTCCCCATATACATCTGATCAAATTTTGGGGTAAACATTTTGTAAAATATAGTCCAAAAGTCAAATAACTATGCCTTAAGGTCGACTTAACCCCTCAGAGCCCCTGGGACAAGGGATACAAGTTATGCAAATTACTCATTGTCAACATATAGGGTTTTTACTGAAAAAGGGCATGTTTAGTTCTGGGTTTCCAAAAAGGCTTGGGAGTCAAGTTGAAAATTTCTGGGTATGTTGAGGGGATGTTCAAGAGTGATCGGAGGGGCCAGCCCCAGCCACCTTACCTTTTTAGATGTCCCCTCTCCTCAACACTGATAGAAATTTTGGAAAAGCAATTTTGTTCAAAATAGTAAAAAAAAATCTAATAAGTATGCCACCGGATATGCCCTGCTCTCACGGATCCGGGGAAAGGATTGTAAATTTTGCAGTTAGCCCGTTGTTTACATGCAGATTCTAGGTGCGCAAAAAAAGCTGAGGGTGTTCAGGTGACATTTTGGGGGATGTTGAGGGGTATGTGAAACTAAATCAAAAGACATTATGTGCGTCCAGTCTATCAAAAGGCCTGTCTGCAACATCTTAAGAATGGCTGAGGAATTTTAAGTTGAAACAGTCAGGACACGTTGAGGAGGGTGCTTAACTAAATAGGGTTATTAAAATGGCGCAACTGCAAACCCCTTGAAAGATGAATTACCAAAAGTTTCAGTCTTGCCACAACCTTTGGGAAATTTATCTTTGAAGGACCTAATGATAATAAAGTTCGGTTTATGGCTATTTTGTTTGATAAGAATCCAAACTCCGGGCAAACTAAAATAGAAATATCCAGGATTCATGGAAAGCTCAAACTTGTTTTTGTTGGATCGATTCTAGAAAATATTGTTTCACAGTTGAATTCAGTCTTTGAAATACGACAGTGGTTGTTATATTGACAACCAAATATGACAAATATTATATGGTTGTCATATTGACAACCATTATATGGTTGTCAGCTTGGGTAGATTTGCAACGGTATTCCAAGCTGGCACGCTTGGAATGGAACAGGCAGCTGCTAAGCTGATGCAAAGGGATTATACAGAGAGGAACGCATATATTCTAACCGATAAACAAGCATGTCTTAATGATCTTCAGAATATTAAATATATAATACAAAACTTTTTTCCTAATGAAAGCAAAGAGCGACGTTGAAACTTGAAAATAATAGAAATAAATCCGTAAAAGGGGAGGAGGGCTTTTCGTTCCTCGGCCCCAGCCTTTTACTCTAAAAATTGTCACTTTGTCTTCAATGCTTTAAGATCGAATGACCGCGCATAAGACCAATTGGAGTAGAAATGAAAACCTGGACCCCTTTCGCCCCCCAACCGCCTCCAACCAGAATGCTGCAATTACACACAAGGGTGTCACCATAAATACTTCAGATTACTACAATAAAACGCATTTACATTGTGTTGTGGATGAACATCAGATTAGTGCAATTTTATATCTTTTAGAATAGAGTTTTTCTTATAAATTGTAAAAAAAAGCAGAATAGTAAAAAAATTTCCAATACTTGATCACTAATAATTCGTTCGTAATATCAATTTTATGAGGCGCTGGAGGTTTTTTTCATAACTTTTGGAACTTATTTCTCATCGACCAGTGTTGTAAAAAATTAAAAAAAAACTATAAATCAGCATAATTTCCTAGGGATGTGTCAAGGAATCGGGGGAGTGTAGTGGTACTAAGGAAAATTGTTACGGTATGCTATATTTTGTTAATATTTTTAAATAAACACTGAGCACAATCTAGCATAAAAGTGTTTGAATAAACCAATTCCGGCATAAGTCAAAACGTCCGGTCATTTGAAAATGGTAGATACCATGCTGAATAAAATAGAGTATCATATACCCGTGTACTATGTAGTTTTAAAACTCATTAGAGCCGGTCCTCGAGTTTTTTTTGCCTTTGTTTTTAAATTTAAAGAGAAGAACAGGACAGAAAAACAATTTTTTGTACTGTTATATCAAAATATTCATGTTTTAACTATCCGTTGATGTAAATATATCCTCATATCTGCAATAGGCTGCACTAAAAAGTGGCTGTATATCAGCCATTAAAATTCTACTGTCATAATAAAATGAAGATGTTTCTACAAGAACCCATTGTTCCTTGTGATGACACCGTGCAGAAAGCAAAATTTCACAATTATAGGTTTGACGGTTCAACCCCACATGTCGCAAGGAATTAAACTGTAACTTGAATTATATCTTAATTTAATCTGTATTTTTCGAATACACTCTTTTAAATTATTTATAAATAATTTTTACATAAAAGCAGTTTTTCACAGAACAGGGGCGGGTCCAGGATTTTTTTTTAGGGGGGGGGATAGGTTGATCCGATGAACTTGCGTTAGGAGCAAGTTTAATTAATGCAAATTTGCGTTAATTAACTAAATTACACTACTTTAGACCACATTACGGGGGGGGGGCGTCACCCCCTGGATCTGCCACTTTCACAGAGAAGTAAAAAGATACTGTAAACAAAAGATGAGCAGAAATAAAGTCAATTAATATTTCAAGCATATAACGACCATAAATTACGATCAACAAATAAATGAAACCCAAAACAAAACGGAATTACAATAAACAACCAAGTCAAACCTAAAACGAACAAAACTACAGAAAACAGAAATAGGGCTAACGCCCCTTAAGCCTTCTAAAGACGTAAGTTGCACTTTTTTGGAAACAATTTTTGTTTCGAACTATGCGTTTCATTTCATAAGAAAAATAAAAATAAAAACATACCATGAAAAAACACAATATTAACCAAGATCACTGAAAAGAACAAATGAATATGGATTAACAGTTTAATATGCAATGATATTCATTCCTGAAAGTCTTAATAGTCTTGGATTTATTAAAGTTAAAAAAGAGAAAATATTTAAAATACATCTTGTTTTCAGTGAAGTTTAAATTACATTCTGACCTTTAGAAGACACAGGGGGCGTTAACCTTATTTATGGTAGGTTTTGCTCGTCTACATTTTGACTTGATTGTTTTTTGTAACTTGCGTACGTTTTGGGTTTGAATAGCTATAGGGATTTATTTTTGCTGGTCTTAAGTTTAATATGTTTTTGTCTTTTTTGAAAAACTTCTTTTTCGGAAAGTTTAGTATAATTAATTCTTAATCAACGTCGGCAAAAAGAACAGCTTTCCAGTTTCTATGTTTATCTTCCTCGCTTTCATTTCTCATATCTTTTATGGACGGTGCCATTTTTCATTTCTTTTATTAAAATCTTTAATGGTTCCCATGTCGTGTAGTTTTGGATATTTTTTGCTACCCAAATAATGTACCCAAAGAATGCTACCCAAAGAATGCATACATTTTTTGGTGATTCTTCTTCGTACGAAAAGGAATATGCGAGATTTTTATCTAGGTAATACATACTATCAAAAATCTCAAGACATCGTCATAGAATATGATTTTTTTTATCCCCCCCTCCCCTTAGGTGGATGTCTCTGGGTTATGTTGGCAATAAGTTGGGTTAAGTTGGTTGCCTTTTCGCTATTTCTTTTCTTTTGGTAAATAATTTTGACATGTTAAAAGGTATTTCCATAGATTGCAAGCACCAGGCTGAAATTTTCGTTTTTTCATCTCCTTTCCTCTCCTCTCAGTGGCACTAACTTAAAAAAAAAAAAATAAACTACGGTACAAGGGATGAAATCTCAAAGTCTTTAGAAAAATTCCAGGATCCTGGATAAAAATTATTTAAAAGGATAAAAGGATAGCTGGATAAAAGGATCCTCAACAAAAATTTAAAATCTATAATAATTCTATAAGTAAATTTATAGGCTCTATAGCTCTACAAACCTAAATAGCTCAGATTTGTAACAAGAATCATCTACAGAAATACACATTTTCATTTCTTTGATGTTAATTATTATAATAAAATGCTCTTCTTTTGTTGCGATTACAGAATAACACAAAATGACCTTTACATGACCAAAACTTACTATTGACATGGACCACTAAATAATTTGTTGACTTACTTTTAATTTTTAATTAATAAAATATTAATTAATTTTTAATTTATTTAATCATAATTATTTTTTGTGATTATTATGATTACTGGTTTTATGATTACTACTTAATTTAATGATATACTATTAACTCTTGACCACCCTTTTTATTACTGATTTACTATTTTAAGAAACTGCTGCATAAACTTAATTAGATAAAATTAGTAATTTATTGCTTATCAATCAAAACAAACTTTAGGAGTTATTTACAATTATTCTATTATACAAAATAACTAGTTTTTAAGATTGTTATAAAATTATGAGAATAATTTTAAGGATTGAACTACCATTACTTTTGTTTTCCTTCTATACCGCAAATCCCTCATTTTCCATATTGGGTTATACACTATGTGGTAAATATGTAGTAATAATGGTTAAAAAAAATGATAGATATGGTAAAAATATGGTAAATATATGGAAAAAAAGCTAACAAATGTTAAAAAAAAACTTGGCCAAAGGATCTTAGCAACGAGTCTGAAGTTTTTATTAATCACTAAAAATGGCATTTAAAAGTTATTTTTCTAAAACAAATACATAAACAGACAAATGCATATGAATACGCACACGCAAGCACGCACACATGGATTCAAAACGTGTGAGCTGGGATTTGTCTAGGAACTTTAGATTATGATGAATTGCATTTTTCAAAATCTGGAAGGGGGAGAGCAAAACAATTTAGGAGGCTAATGTCCTCCCTCCCCTCACTTTTGCGAAAGGGTAGGTTAATAAAAAAAAACAGGGGAATTATTCGAAAATAGTACAGGGAAACATGAGAAAAACCGTAGAAACCTAACAGTTTTGGAGAAGGGACAAGGATAGCCCCCCCCCCCCAAGTGTGTGCCCAATACACATATACAAAACTTCCCACTGAACATTCTGACCTCCAGCCAACTGTCCCATTAACTATATGTATTGCCCGTTTTACATAGGATTCTTGTTATTTTATATTATTAATATAGAATACCAAATTATCAATTTTAACAAAATATCAATATTATTAACATAAAATATCAATCTTGCACTTTATTGAATAATTACCCAAGATTTTAAGGCTTTTTTACATATGAATCAAATTTATGTCATAATCAGATTTATGTCATACGTCATGCCAAAGACATATTTATGACATTAAATTTATGTCATAATTTAATTATTCAACTATTATTAATTATTTTAAACATTTTATGTCTGGAGTCGCGAAAACAATTTCATCGAGCATTACCTCCCAAATACAATTAGAATTACCTTGATCGAGATTGTGCTCTAGGAGGGATTTCAACAGTGGAGTAACGTAAGCGCCGTCTTGTAAACTGCAAATTAAGATCAGTGGCGTCGGCAACATATTTTTCGACCCCTTGTCGTCGTCGAAGCGGCGTAGCGTCGTTTCTGAAAGGAAATAAAAAAAAATTGTAGCAGAGAAACAGAGAACCGTTTATAGAAAATCTTGGGCCGCAGAACGTTGGGTAAAAATTTTGGCACATGCAGCCTAATCGGGTTTCAGAAAATTGGCTATTTAAATTAGTTCCGATGTTGAAAATGGATGGATGAGACTTCCGTTTCTGATACACTCTTCATACATTTAAGACTGGGTAATAAGCATACTTCCCAAAGCAATTTTTCACAAGCATACTTCAAATCATTCTTCACAAAGCTTCACAAGCTTACTTCCAAAGCAGAACCCATTAAATAGATGGTAAAAAGACTGAGAAAATTTTATTAGTCACTAATTTATTTCTTGTCGGTATTAGTTCTAATTCCAAAAATTATAATTACTCAATGAAACTAAAATAAACAAACAATTGCCCAAATTGCACTTGGTATAATCTCATAAAATGATAAACTTATTTTAAAAGGGAAACAAAGAGATCTCAAACTTAATGTCTATTATTATTATCCAAATCAATCAATTTCTTAAACCACAACGGCCTGACATCACATAAAGAAAGAAAAACGAGCAAAAATGGGGTTTTTATAGGCCAAATGAAAATACTGAAAAAACAAAGCGAATATTTCGAGAGGACAAACGCCTCTCTTCTTCAGCGCGAAACGAAACGATGTATTCAAGGAAAGTGCCGAAGAGAAAAAAACAACAACAAAAAACAAACGCGGAAAGTAAATGTGAAAAGAACCAAAAAACCACAGAAAAAACTAAAAACTTAAAAGATGAATAAAATTCAATAAAAGCCAAAAATTAAAAGAATTAAAACCAAATACCTAACAACCATAAAAGCGAGTTATTCGCCAATATCCGCGATTTGCACAAAATCCAAAAAAATATGAACTGCCATCGACGGATACTAGCGAACAACTGACAAGAAAAGGAAACAATTCATTCACTCAAAAAACAAAACGAACCAGCAATTAAATAAGTTGGAGAACTATGTCATTTGATTTCAGATTTAAATTAATGCATTTCTTGCAGACACCCTTTGAGACCTAAGGGGTTGTTCACCTGTTTGATTAGATGACTGGGAAAGTGGTTCAAGGTTTATTTCAGGGATTACTAAAGTATCGGCTTCTCTTTTGAGAAAACCGAAATATGACTCGTTTATTCTTAAATCACCGGAATCTCTGTTTAAAGGTAGACCTAAATGTTGGTATTTATAAATTTCAACAGCTTCTCTGTAGTGCTGGACAATACCTTTGTCATGCGAAATAAGACTAGCTTGATTAAACAAAATAGTATGGTCTGGTTTTTCAAAAATGTGCTCTGCAAGGGCAGAGTCAAAATTTTCTGTTTTTTTCCGCTTTTTAAGTGTATTATTAATTGAACTAGAGTGCTGAGTTAATCTATCCGTTAGTCGCTGATCAGTTCTTCAGAATATACCAAAGACCACACGAACAAGGAATTCTGTAGACACCAGTGTTTTCACCTATCGGGATAGGGACTTTACCTTGATAAATTTGGGACCTGATAGTTTTTCTGGGTCTATAATAAGTGTAAATGTTATTTTTCCTTAGATTTTTTGAAATGTGGTCTGAAATCCCTTTAATGTATGGGAGACCAAGATAAACTGAATTTTCCCTTTGATTTGTGTTTTCTGTGGAACTATCTGATAATCTTTTAATGCGTTTTGCAATTACAGAATTTATTAAACTAATTGGATAACCATTCCCAAATAAAATATCTCTAAGGTGGTTGAGCTCTAAATCCAAGAAACGTGTTGAACAAACTTTCAATGCTCTATCAACTAGAGAAGTGACAACTCCTCTTTTCACAGCAGGAGAATGATTAGAGGAATAAATTAAGTAACGGTCATTATGTGTGGGTTTTCTATAGACACTAAACTCGAAACCTGAATCATTTCGGTGCACCAGAACATCTAAGAAAGGAAGACGCCTCTCTATCTCTGATTCCTGAGTAAATTTCAGTTTTGGATCCAAGGAGTTGAGCAAGTGAAGAAAAGAACCCAGAGACTCGTCACCATGCTCCCATAAATAAAAAATATCATCTTTAAAACGAACCCAAAATTCAGGTTTACAAGAACTTTGCAAAATAGCCCTTTCTTCAAGGTCTTCCATGAAGATATCAGCCTGTATTGAAGAAAGGGGGGCAACCATGGAGAGCCCATATTTCTGTCTATAAGAAATGCCTCTATAATGGAAGTAAAAAGAAGTTCTGTTACAATCGAAATTTAAAAATATTTAGTAAAAATGAACACTTGGTCTTACACGCACTACATAAAGATCATTCCGGGATTATTACGAAAGCCGATAAAGGCAATACTGTTGTTGCATTAGATTCAGATGATTACGACAAAAAAGTCAGAGAAATTTTAAATGATTCTAACACATATGAACAATTAGCTACCGATCCCACAGAAAAATTTGTACAGGAAGTCCGAAAAGAGCTTTCTTATCTAAAAGGAAAAGGTGAAATTACAGATCAGTTGTACAAAAGGTTTTACCCACGCGGTTGCACGTCCCCTCGCTTTTATGGTCTTCCTAAAGTTCATAAGCCCGGTAATCCACTTCGACCCATTGTTTCTTCTTTTAATTCTCCAACAGAAAAAATAGGGAAATTCTTATCAGTTATATTTCGCCCACTAATTCAGGCTCAAAAATCATATATTAAAAATTCCGCTGATTTTGTTTCCAAGGTAAAGCAAGTTTCGGTTAAACCAAATACAAGAATTGGCAGTTTTGATGCAGATTCAATGTATACCAATTGTGATCCTCAAAAGGCAAAACTGATTTTGGAGCAAAAACTTAATTCTAACCCATCTATATCAGAAAAATCTACTCTTTCGAATCAGACACTTCTTTCGCTTACAGCCCTTTGTAACAGAACTTCTTTTTACTTCCATTATAGAGGCATTTTTTATAGACAGAAATATGGGCTCTCCATGGTTGCCCCCCTTTCTTCAATACAGGCTGATATCTTCATGGAAGACCTTGAAGAAAGGGCTATTTTGCAAAGTTCTTGTAAACCTGAATTTTGGGTTCGTTTTAAAGATGATATTTTTTATTTATGGGAGCATGGTGACGAGTCTCTGGGTTCTTTTCTTCACTTGCTCAACTCCTTGGATCCAAAACTGAAATTTACTCAGGAATCAGAGATAGAGAGGTGTCTTCCTTTCTTAGATGTTCTGGTGCACCGAAATGATTCAGGTTTCGAGTTTAGTGTCTATAGAAAACCCACACATAATGACCGTTACTTAATTTATTCCTCTAATCATTCTCCTGCTGTGAAAAGAGGAGTTGTCACTTCTCTAGTTGATAGAGCATTGAAAGTTTGTTCAACACGTTTCTTGGATTTAGAGCTCAACCACCTTAGAGATATTTTATTTGGGAATGGTTATCCAATTAGTTTAATAAATTCTGTAATTGCAAAACGCATTAAAAGATTATCAGATAGTTCCACAGAAAACACAAATCAAAGGGAAAATTCAGTTTATCTTGGTCTCCCATACGTTAAAGGGGTTACAGACCACATTTCAAAAAATCTAAGGAAAAATAACATTTACACTTATTACAGACCCAGAAAAACTATCAGGTCCCAAATTTATCAAGGTAAAGACCGTATCCCGATAGGTGAAAACTCCGGTGTCTACAGAATTCCTTGTTCGTGTGGTCTTTGGTATATCGGAAGAACTGATCAGCGACTAACGGATAGATTAACTCAGCACTCTAGTTCAATTAATAATACACTTAAAAAGCGGAAAAAAACAGAAAATTTTGACTCTGCCCTTGCAGAGCACATTTTTGAAAAACCAGACCATACTATTTTGTTTAATCAAGCTAGTCTTATTTCGCATGACAAAGGTATTGTCCAGCACTACAGAGAAGCTGTTGAAATTTATAAATACCAACATTTAGGTCTAGCTTTAAACAGAGATTCCGGTGATTTAAGAATAAACGAGTCATATTTCGGTTTTCTCAAAAGAGAAGCCGATACTTTAGTAATCCCTGAAATAAACCTTGAACCACTTTCCCAGTCATCTAATCAAACACGTGAACAACCCCTTAGGTCTCAAAGGGTGTCTGCAAGAAATGCATTAATTAAAATCCGAAATTAAATGACATAGTTCTCCAACTTATTTAATTGCTGGTTCGTTTTGTTTTTTGAGTGAATGAATTGTTTCCTTTTCTTGTCAGTTGTTCGCTAGTATCCGTCGATGGCAGTTCATATTTTTTGGGATTTTGTGCAAATCGCGGATATTGGCGAATAA